>WHYT01016670.1:142615-193260 GCA_009806455.1 Tetrax tetrax
CATTTTTTGTTGGTGTTTTTTTTTTTTTTTTTTTTTTTAAAGAGCATCAATCAGCCAGGACAGATTGAGAAAAAAAACCAAAAACCTGACTAATAACTTAGATCTATGTGCAGACAAAACTCATGCCAGGTCCTGCTGGCTGCACAAAAGGCCCAGAACAAAGTACCTGGAGTTTCCTAAGGAAATGTAAATGCTGATAAAGTCTGTAATTTCTGGTGGTGCATTTCTTGCCTGTAAGATGTGCTGCCCTAGAAGCTCTAGCAGCTTTGTCACAGCTGAAGTGGTCTCAGGGCCAGCGTGAGCTACAGACACTCTTACCTGAGGCTGTCTTATCTCCGCATGTGATTTCTCTGTCAAAAGTGCATGCATGCACAGATGGCATGCATATGTACTATAAATTTTCTATTTCAGGGATGCATTCAAAAAACTTTGCATGTGTTAAAGATCTGATATACAGAAGGCTGCTGACTGAAATAAAGAAAATCCTCAAATTCTTGTATTTTGGAAGATGAAAGGCAAAAATACAGGAGTAGTATGTGGGAAAGTCCACAAGCCTTCACAAGGCTTGTTCTCAGAGCTTCCACCTCAGCATTCACATCACTCTATTTGGCTCTATGACTTAAAACACCTGAAGAGAGGAATCCAAGTGGCTCTTTCTTCCCCCAAAAGGTACATCTGAAGGGCATCTTTTCTCCCACTTCTTCCAAAGTCCCTTCTGCAACTACTCCAAGCTGTGACGGAGACTTGGGTAAATCCTTACCCCTAGGTCTCTCCCTGGTACACAGCACTTTATTATCCATGCATGAAGCATAACTTTAGCTTAACCAAAACACACACGCTGGGTCCAGATTCAAACACCAAGTGCCCCTGGGAATGGGCAGGCTCCTCCTGCAGGAGGATGGATGGGTAGGATGATGAGCAGCCTTTTTGTGCAAAGCTAGCAGCAGGGAACACTGGAGCTCCTTATTTGATGCTTTGTCCAGGTTCAGAGTTGCTGTGCCATGGAGTTGGAGGCTTCTCCTGGGGTGCTGGCTGTGTCTCTCTCGCGTGCTGCCTGTGAGCTGGGCTGCTCTTGGATTAGCCTCTTTGGGATTGAACTGTTGTTTTCTCTGGGAGAAGGAAAGAGCAGATCAGGCTCCCCTGGATAAAGTGCAGAGGGAGTTTTCCTATCTGTCTTAACTGCATGATAGTGCTTGGAATGATTCATGGTGTGAAGACACGTTTTTCCTTCACGTAAGTTTCAGCAACACAGTATAATGGAGATTCCTCTGTATCTATGATGCACAGCTAAAAGTAATCAATGGTAATGATGATACTGCAGAAGAAAGGAGGAGGAGAAAGCTGTTACTTCCCCATGGGAATTACTGCTGCTTTCATTTTTGTGTAAACGGCATCTCATTTGGAACTGATGGATCCCCTCATATTTAGATCAAATATTTAATAGTAGCCAGTCCTCTTTATTACTGTGATTGTTCAACATATCATTATGGACAATTAAATTTTTCTAATGTATATGCGATAAATATGCAATAGAAATAATGCATAATTGGCTTAATTTTCTGCTGCCTGGTACCCATTTTCTTTTCCCTATGCAGAAGAAAGTGCAAATAGATGTGAAACATTTCTGTGTCAGTGTATGGGTCTCTGTAAGATCTAATGAGATAATCCACCTGCAAATGAATCTAATTTTTGCTTGCATGATACAATTGTATGTTGACCATCTCTCATATGAAATGTAAATCCCTGGTATATGGGGAACTTAGAGCAGGTGCTGCCTGCTGAGTTCAGTCAGAAGGCCTAGCAAATCCTGACTCTTTCTGTGACTTACCTTTCAAATAGCTCTGAAAAAGCTGAAATGCAACATGTCGCTTTGAAAAGCTGAAGGGGAAGAAAAGAAAAAAAAAAAAAGTCAGTCAGTTGCTAAGTTAGGCTGGCCTTTTTGTCCAGCAGCTTAAACAAACAGAAGCACAGGAAGAAAAAACATAGCACTTCAAGTGACCTAGCTGTGACTTGTGGTTATAAACAGGAGCCTGGTAAAACTGGCATTAAGCATGCTTAGGAGAAAGCTTGGAAAGGACTTTGGTGGTCAGGGTGTAGGCACAGAAAAGGGAGAAAAAAAAAAAAAAAAGGTGACTGAACTAGCTAGTTTGAAGGCAAGTTTACTCTGACTCAGAAAAAAGAACTGAAAACAGTCCTTGCAATTCTAGTTAATATATCAACGTTTTGGAAACAGAGAGTGGAAACTTAGAAATATGGAGCAGTGCACAGGGAGCTCAGACAACTCAGGCTGATGGAGATGGGTATGTTTAGGCTGCTTGGTTAGTTAAGGTGAACAACTAGATCACCAGAGCCGGCATAACAGTTTACATTAATCCTCCTCTGTAAATAACATTCTTCCAGGAGTGTCTCTGCACACATACACTCCACTTAACAGTCATAGCCATGTTAAAAATTATGTTAAAAAAACAAGCAAAATCAGATCTAAGCCTGTGAATGATGCTTCTATGAATGGTTTTAGCAGAAGGAAAGCAGAATTTGATGTGTAGTATGTTTTCCTATCCCCTCTTCCTTCTCTTTTCTGGTGCAAGCTCAGTATGACTGATGTGATGTTTAAATGTAACAGGGCTCGCTCTCCAACACGCCTGTGGAGCAGGATGGTAGCCATGTGGTAATGTCATGCAATCTAACCAATCTTTCTCCTTTAAATGGATAAGTCTGCTGTGAAATGATGCCTACAATTTCTTCACCCCTAAACAAGGTTTCATTTTCAAGGGAGGTAGATTCAGGTTAGATATTAGGAAAAATTTTTTACAATGAGGGTGCTAGAACACTGGCCCAGGTTGCCCAGAGAGGTGGTGGATGCCCCATCCCTGGAAACATTCCAGGCCAGGTTGGCCTCGGCTCTGAGCAACCTGATCCGGTTGGAGATGTCCCTGCTCCTGGCAGGGGGGTTGGACTGGATGGGCTTGAAAGGTCCCTTCCAACCCTAATGATTCTATGATTTTCCATTGCCTAATCTTCATCTGCCTCCTTGGAGAAGAATGGTTTATTTTCAGAAGAGAAACAAATAGGAAGTAATGAGAGGAAATCCATTCTGTGGTCAAAGTGGAGCCCCGTAGCATTTTGTTTCTTCTCTGCAATCTGTTGATAATGGCTTTAGGTATATATATTGTGGTTTTTGAACTTGTAGCTTTTCTGGATTGCCTAAAGCTCATACAAGTGAGTACAAAGAAGATGATCCCATCACTTTCCCTATGCTTGTTCCATATTCCTTTTCATTTGGGTCTCATCTCTTTGTCACTCACTCTCATTCAACTTGCTGATAAAACCTGGTGCTCTGTTGTGCATCATTTCTTGCTTCCCGTCGCCCCTTCCTCCCATGATAGCAAAGAAAACCTATGGTGCCTGCTCTCATAATCTGCTTCTTTAAGGAAAGAGAAATCAGGAAAAACTAACTACATTGTTAAACTAGCAAAAGTGGAGAGGAGGGGAAGTGATAATGGGGTAGACTTGCTTCTAAAGGTGAAACATTGACTTAGCCAAGCCTCATCTACTGTTGACTTCAAAGAATTTAAACTCACAGAGCTGGACTCTGGTTAAAGAAGCTTTGAGTCAATGATAAGAATCTGCAAACACATTCTGCTAAGATAAGCACCCTAAGCTTTTACTTCATAATCCTGAGTTTTTGAAGTTCTGCTAGAATAAGAAGTACTGTGAGCAAACATCCTTCTGATATTACAGGTTGGTTTTTTTTTCTGAGGTTTTTTGTCCCGTTGCTCCCTGTCTTCAGATCTTCTATTTCCTGGGCTTCTTGCTTCCCGGTGGGCAGAACTCCATGAATGGCAATGCACTTGAGGAAAGATGAAGAGCAATTGGAGGAACCCTGGAGGAGAAAAACAAGAATGATCAAAGGTTTAAAAATAACACCTTTGGTGTATGACTAAAAGAATGGGGTTTATTAAATGTGGAGAGGAGAACTGAAAGAGACACAATATCTTTAAATACATAAAAGTTAGCTGCAACGGATTAAACTGTTCTCCATTTGCGGTATAAATAAGAATAGTAGTGAAAAACTTAAATCACAGGAAAGGAAATTTTAGGGAATACGTTATAAAAGATATTCTAATGAGACACAGGCACTGAATTGCCTGGGGAAATGTGGAATTGCTGTCCTTGGAGAGTTTTAAGAACAGAAGAGTCTAATATTTCTTGGAAATTATATTAATTAATGCCAGTACCAAATCTGTAGGGGAGAAAATCTGATCTTTGCAAAATCAGTGGGATATTACGAACAACCTTATGTGGGTTTCCTTTCCAGCATCTGTTTCTTAAACAGAACAATTTACTATAATAAAAACAACTTTAACAGCAGAAATCCCTTTAAAATATTGAAATGTCATATCCCTTTTTTTTTTGCAAAGACAGTATTTTGTGTTTTCTTCAGCTTTTGGTAAAAAATGAATGGCTTTTTTTTTTTTCCTGAAATAGGTGATGGTCTTCTATCCCAAGGGGAAGCACATGAGCATTTTCTTTCCAGTTCTCTTCATGCTTAGAACAGCATTAGAATCTACACAACCCTTGTGTGGTTTTTTTCATGCTGGTATATAAAAACCAGTGTTTTACTGAAGAGGCACAAACTAGAGCTTCATCCTATCACACGCTGGTCATCTTCATGCAGCAAATTCAACCTCAGGCCTTTTGGAGACTTTGCTTATACATGCAGCTCCAATGGTGGAGATTTTAATCTTGCAGGATGAGCTACTGACAAAGTTCCACCAAAATACCAATTGGCTTGGGATGATCTGAAGCCCTCCAGGACCAGAAGAAAAAGAAGGAAAACTCCTTTTCCTTCCTCTATGCATAACTGACTATTGACCTGACAGTAGTATTGCCTAAGAAAAAACAGTGACGGAGTTAGGAAGAACAGACTTTAGGAGTGTATGGACTGGGCTACAGCAGATTCAGCCCTGTCTATGTCTGATCCACCTGAAATGCATGGAAGAGGAAATGTCCTACCGTGAGTTGCAGAAGTGCTCAGGCTATAAATCTCTGAGGCTGGTGGGTTTTAGGACTGAGCTATCTCACAGGCAAGCTCTGAGAATGGACTCAGACCCAAACTGCATGCTTAGTGTGGGCAGAGCTGTTAATTGTACTGGGTCATAAAAAAAAGGATTATGATTACAGCCAATTTTATGCAAGATTATGTTTTGTTATCTTTTGATTGCTTTTCAGTTGTTCTGAGCTGAGGCTTACTGATGTATTTGAAGCAGTTTTAGAATGGTTTGTGTTGGAAGGGACCTTTAAGATCATCTAGTTCCAACCCCTGCAACCTTCCACTAGACCAGGTTCCTCAAAGTCCCATCCAACTTGGCCTTGAACATTTCCAGGGATGGGGCCTCCACAAATTCTCTGGGCAACTTGTTCTAGTGCCTCATCACCCTCATATGAAGAATTTCTTCCTTATGTCTAATCTAAATCTACTCTTACTTTAAACCCATTACTCCTTCTCCTATCACAATAGGTGCTGGTAAAGAGTTTTTCCCTATCTTTCTTATAAGTCCCCTTTAGGCACTGGAAGGCTGATATAAGGTCTCCCTGGACCCTTCTCTTCTCCAGGCTGAACAACCCCAACTCTTTCAGCCTGGCCTCTCATCATCTGCGTGGCCTCCTCTGGACTCAGCAGCTCTCTGCCACAAGAGGTGCTTGCTGTAGTGAAGTATCTCATTTGGTCATGTGCACAAAATCAGGGACTTACTGAGTTGTTCTCATATGCAAGTTCTTTAAAGCAAAGAAGAAAATTTCATAAAGTATTCTTTATCATTTACAAGACTTGAGAGAGCAAGCTTAGTTGTGCAGCAGGGGGAATATACAAAAAAAACCAGTGTGAGCCCAAACAGCCATCTTCCTTTAATGCTCACTCTTTCTGAATCCTGGTCCTTAAGACCGTTTTGTGTATGCCCACATTTGTGTTGGGACAACTGAGTGTGTTGTTTATGCTTGCCCTAGGCAACAGTTCAGCAAAGGAGGAATTTTCACCCATCAAGAGTAGAGTTGGTGAGCAGCAGGCAGGATGCTGTTATACCTCTACTTACTGTTGGCTCCCCTGTATTTTGGAAAGCCCAAATGTGGTTTACTGCATTTGTTGCATGTCACCGTGGTAGAAAGCCTGGCTACTGACTTAGTCACAATGTAAATAAATGATATATGCCTGACCAGTGTTTGTGTCATGGAGTATTAACTACAAGGCCCTGCCAGGAGCTGGAATCTGGTGCTTTTGATTAACTCTGAGAGCACAGCACTAGCGAGAAAAACATATCAAATATTTAGAATCTACTCAACTAAGAGAAAACAAATTCTCTGCCTGATCCTGGTAAAGACACTCTAGAATAGCTTGGTTGTTTATGCATGGTCTTGATGAGGCACTAAGCTTTCATTAAAGTCCTTCTGGGGAATGCTGGAGCCCAAAGGAGTATATGGATCCAAATTTTACAAATCATCCTAGTTTCTGGGATGGGCAGGATCAAGGCGGTGAAACGAAACATTTCTGACCTTTGCAGAAAGAGGCAATTGAAATCTAGCTGTGGAAACAGTGTCGCATCTGAAACTTGACCCTTCCTTTTAGTGAAACCTCTCCAAAGTGTTGCTGAAGTTTGTTTTATTGAAGGTTTCAAACAAAGCCGCACTGGCTGCTGGCTGATAGGCCTTTAGATATTGTAGTCTAAACACAAAAGAAGGGCTGGTGCATTTCCCATAAGAAAGATTTTACTTTTTATTCAGCGAGTGAGTATGAAATTGCTTCAGTCTGGGAAGTTGGGAAGAATGCAGGCCTGTGCGAAAGCAAACATAGGCATCGACTGACTGAAACGATGCTGTGGAGGAACTAGGAAAAGGGCTGGAAAGGTCTTTCAAGGTCATGTCCAGTGTCTGGCTCTGTCAGGCATCCATATCATGATCATAGACTCTTTGGGGTTGGAAGGGACCTTTCAAGCCCATCCACTCCATCCCCCCTGCAAGAAGCAGGGACATCTCCAACCAGATCAGGTTGCTCAGAGCCTCATCCAACCTGGCCTGGAATGTTTCCAGGGATGAGGCATCCACCACCTCTCTGGGCAACCTGGGCCAGTGTTCTACCACCCTCATTGCCAAAAAATTTTTCCTAATATCTAATCTGAATCTACCTCCCTCTATTTTGAAATTATTACACGTAGTCCTGTCACAACAGGCCCTACTGAAGAGTTTCTCCCCATCTTTCTTGTAGGCTCCCTTTAGGCACTGGAAGGCCACTCTCAGGTCTCCCCGGAGCCTCCTCTTCTTCAGGCTGAACAGCCCCAGCTCTCTCAGCCTGGCCTCACAGCAGAGCTGCTCCAGCCCTCTCATCATCTTCATGGCCTCCTCTGGACCCTCTCCAACTGGTCCATGTCCTTCTGATGCTGGGGGCTCCAGAACTGGACGCAGTGCTCCAAGTGAGGTCTCACCAGAGCAGAGGGGCAGAATCCTCGACCTGCTGGCCACCCTGCTGGGGATGCAGCCCAGGATGTCGTTGGCCTTCTGGTCTGCAAGCGCACATTGTCAGCTCATGTTGAGCTTCTTGTCCACCATCATTCCCAAGTCCTTTTTCCTCAGGGCCACTCTCAATCCATCCTCTGCCCAGCCTGTATTTGTGCTTGGGATTACCCTGACCCATGTGGCATTCATAAATGCATCAAGATGGATTTTTCAGATCAAGACTCACTCCCACTACTCTGAGGATGCTACCTCAAAACCTTTTATCTATAATCATTAAAATCCTTCTTATTTCCAGTCTTAGCATATTACTGCCCAGCTTATGGCCATTTATTAATGAAAGCTTTGAGCGAGGCTGCTGAATTTAATTTAATCAAGATTAAGTTCTTGTGCCAACAGCCTTTTTTTACCTAACGTTTTCTCTTCCTAACTTTTGTACTCATGAATGCCACTCCAAATATTATGCCACCATGTTATATTGCCAAATGACAGGCTAGGAGAGTTGGATTAATATGAAAACAAACCCCTTACCCCTGCCTTTTAATCTGAGACAGTTTTTTAAGCCCCTCCTAATATTTCCTGAAATCTAGTTTCTTCTTCTTCACTTACTTTATTCATGTTTTCCTCATCTGTTTGTGGTCTGTTCCAGTCCATCCTTTCTGGAACATGAAGCATCCCTATCGCATTCTTTTAGCTCTGGCTTTGCCAGACCTAACTTCCCTCCAGTGCAGAGTCGCTTGTTTGCACCCTTTTCTGGATTCATCTCCAGGAGTCCTCTGGGACGGATAAATGCCTTTCCACTGTAAAACAGTCTGCTCTGTAAAGATTTTTTTTGGATTGGAAATATTGCTAGAAGGGACAATTTTTCTCAAGGCATCTTTTACAAAATCTAGCAGATTTTTCCAAGCAGTGTGTTTCATTAACTGAAATATTCCTTTGGCATTAAAGGTAAGATTTTGTGATGTTCTCTGCCAGTATCTTGGCTTTTGGGAAATTCTAGATTTTCACTGCCATGGATTTACTTCTAGAGCCCTTTCCCTCTGTTAAATCAAGTTGGAGTAGTTTATTTTCCTCTAGGCCAGAGGGATAATAGCTCTATTGCTTCTAGTTTCATATCTTATTTGTAATCCTCCAAAGATCCTATGGATATCCTGTAGCTTCTATGCATAAAGTGTTTTCTTTTTTATGATTTTTTTTTTTTGTTTAGTAAACATATGCACTTTCTCAGTTTTTCTCCAAAGTATTCCTCCAATATTTGAGTTTTCATGCTAAGGTGGGCAACATGCTTCTGATATGGGCCTTTATTAACAAAGTTATGTTATTAACAAGGAGAAATTCCAAACACCAAAACATTTCTATGTGGCAGAAGATCCCCCTGGTTTTGCCTGCAGTTTCCATTTTCAGAGAAAGAAACTGAGAAGAATCTGAATGCAATCTATACTCCTGGAGTGAACGCGAGAGCAAGGAGGCCTGTTCTCTACCTTACTGCACCACGCTGTAGGAGAAGCCTCTCTACACCACCACCTCTGCCACCTCTTTGTGAGCCTGCACGTGGGGAAACTGTGCTCTGCTGCAGAGAGGGAGACACATCCTTGGGGAAGGAACAGGGGAGAACAGTCAATTTCCACCTGCCCCCTCTGCCAGGGTATAGAGGAGATATGGGCAGGGCACAGGCACAGTGGAGCAGCAGGACCTCATGGTAAGAGACTAGAATCAGACATATAGAATCACAGAATGGTCTGGGTTGGAAGGGACCGTCAAAGCCCACCCAGTCCAACCCCCTGCAAGGAGCAGGGACATCTCCAACCAGATCAGGTTGCTCAGAGCCCGGTCCAACCTAGCCTTGAATATTTATGATGCTGTAATATTACTAGCACCTAATTCTTTGGTATAACATACAGCCAGAGGCCTGGTACTGCTGAGGCATCCTTGTTTCGCTGTTACCCTACATCAGGGTCACAGAACTCAGGGTGCAAAACACCCATTAAGGCTCATGAGCATTCATCCTTGGGAGCCCCTCAGCTGTTGGCTAAACGGTGCTCTCTGCGTAGTCTCTGCTGTGAGATTCAAGGACATACTGTCTTACTTGTTCTGATTCTGGCCTGGGTTGGTTTGCGCAAATGTTAACGTTGGCTTTTCCCTTTCTCAGCCTGCCTCCTCATATGGTAAGAGACCACATGTATGAATAATGTGACAAGCATTTCTTTTGGTGGGGTTGGAAAATGCAACTTTCCTAGAGTTAGATCCGGAATTGGCAAGAGTCACTGCTGCCACTTAGTTTCTTGGACTTAGCAGAAGAAGCAGCAACCCCTTTTCATTAGCAGGCATCTGGGGCAGATAAAAGGCCTGCTGAAGAAAATAGGCACCAAAGAATTGGATTTGAGAGTATTTACTTCAAAGTCACAAGGCACTCGTGCTGCTGAACAAGAGGTTCCCAGTGTGGGACCAGTGACTGCTCTGCTGCTCTTGAGCTCTGTGCGGTCCAGGCAGCCCCAGAGTGACCCCTCAGAGATGGCAAAGTGACATGGTCATGGTTAACTGTGGGAGAAGGACGTAAGCAGGAGTCCTCCACTAAGTTCAGAGTCTAAAATTTGTTTGTGGATATTATCTTGACAGGAGGGGACTGCCTTGGCCATACCAGTTAAAAACTGCTGGTAAAATGGAAACATGGTTGATTAATAAGAAAAAAGGTCAAAAAGCATTTGAGTATTGTATTTAGGATTATAGAACAAATCTTGACATGTCAACCTAAATCTAATTGCAACTCTCTTTTTATAGGCTGGTTAGAGCTTATTGAAAATAAAATTAAAGCAGCTTTGCTTTTGGCCCAAATATAAAGCTGAAATATAGAAACAGCATGAAAAGACATTTTTCTTATAGTAATTTCTGACCACATGAAAATAAGGAAGTACTACAAATCTTTCAAGAAAGCCTGACTTTATGAGATTTCCAGCATCATTTTCAGATTAAACAGCTTGGGTTCAATGTTCAAGCTGCTTTAGGCTCATCTGAACCAAACGCTTTCTCTGAGATTTATGTCAGTCTGCGCTTTACTCCTTATATCAGCCTCATTGCAGATTTTTGAAAGCTCTATTTATGGATGTATTTAGGGGAACTATGCAAATCATTCAGCCTGAATCTCAAAAGCCTAGATTCTTCTTTCAGCAGTAAACCTGGGATCACTGACCAGATCAGTAAGAGTCTAACAAACTCTGAACAAAGTTCCATGGAAAGGGAGTCCAGGTTGGATTTTAATTTCGACTTTACTCAGCTTAGAGAAGAGAGAATATTGAGGAATGGGAACACTGCTGTATGATTTCTTTATATCCCACAGGCTTCTTTGATTTTTAACTGGCTGTGTAGCTTCTAAAAGCTGCTTAAATATCCAGTTGCTGTTGATTTTAATCAGAGGTAAGGAAAACCTGATGAGGGTTAGCTCATTACCTTCTGAGCCGATGTCAATAATGATTTCATGATAACGCCTGGCTTCAATCTCAGTTTTGCAGAGTGTAGCTGCTAGGATCATCCTACAAGAGCGTCTGCAGTCTGCATTATTGCTTCTCTACGCAGAGACACAGACAGCTTATTTCAGATTCCAGCTGGTCAAAAAGGCTGTGAGGTTGTCTAGGGTGTTGGTAAGGTTAAGGGAACTCAGGTCTGAGTACGATATCACCTCTCTACTTCAGATCTGCATGCAGCCAGGATTTCACATCGCTTTGGTACACCAGGGTAGTGTTAAAAATTGTGAAGTGCTTCCTTACCACTAGGATTAGTGGGACCACTTAAGGATTTTTAGTTTGTTCTGAAGAAAAAGCTATTGAGTTAAGGACAGCTGTTTCAGGCAGATTTTTCATTTATTTGAATATCAGTGATATGCAGGGTCAGAATCATGCTATTTCATTTAGGAAATCAAAATACTACTTCTTTTGATATCTATTGTGCTTTTATGCATCTAAGCTCTCTGCAGATTCATTTGAAGCTGGACAGTACACATTTTGTTCATTTTGTAGGGAAACGGGTAAAATAATGGAAAGTGTCTAACAATTTAAAACAGCAAATCTTTGCAAAAATGAAACTGTACTAATTCAGAAAAAAAAAAGGCTTTCATCAGAGCGCCCATCTTTTTTTTTGAAAGCAATAATGCTTACCAGATTGGTATTTTTTACTTTTGTTTATCATTAAAAACAAAATAAGGTTTATAAGGGAGATCTGGCAAAGATGTTACCCATAACAAAATCTAATCACTTCAGATATATTTAGTATAATGAGATCCATGCTTCTTAAAAAAAGATCTATGGACTCCTGATGGGGAGGAGGATATTTACACCTCTGGACCTTCAGAATTTTAAGTTGATTATTTACAGGCAATACAGTCTGCCTACTTATATAACAGTACAACAATTGTGTAATTTCACCACTATTAAGGGAAAAGTCACATGATTTGAGTTTTGTTTACACTCAACTGGTTCTTGTTTCTTAATGGGTTGCCATTCTCTTGTACGCACTCTCAAGAAGAGTGAATTTGATAATTTGAAACAGTATTTCATCTTTCTCTTCTCATGCTTTATAACTTTGTTATGGCTTTCAAACCCACTCAAACTGCCAGGGAAATAGCTTCCAGTATTAGTTATCCAGACTAATTACACACTTCTGCATGGAACCAGTCTGGCGTTAATGGTTCAACAAGAGTTTTCCTAGTGACCACGTTTGCCCGTATGCGTGAACAGCTTCCCACAGATCAGTTTGCAGACTTCAGCTTTTAACGGGCCACAGAGACTCGGGGTGCTCCCAGGAATGTGGTGGATGTTCAGGGGATGTCCAGTCCAGGGGACTGGAAGGGTGGAGGATCAGAGGCGGTAGTCACAAGCAGACAAGTATGACAGAAGATAGATTTCCTGGAGAAAACAAATCTGAATTATGTTCCTGAGGAATTGGGAATACAGTAGTTCCCACACCAGGATCAGAGTTTTTGAACTGAGAGCATGGTTAAGCATTCAGCCCCTGCAGAATTTTAATGCCCATCTTCTGTGCCATATCAGTTCCCATATTCTAAAGCTGTTATTTCAAACTGCAGGTCTTCTGGAAATAACAGGAAAAAACCATCTAATTTGTCCTGGATAAGAAATGGAATAGAAAAAAAATAACTAGATTTCCTGTAGTGTTGATGTCTCTTTGTAGCTGTAGTAAAAGCCATTGTTTGGAAGATAAACTACAAGTGGTAGTAAACACAAAAAGGTGAATGGAAGATATGATTTCTAGCTCACTTGTTGGAAGGGAAACAACAAGAGGTTTTGGTGTTTGGAATTCAGTAGTATTTCTGCTATTCACCACGGGTCTCCTTTTCTTTCTATCCTAGATCTAAGATTCTCTTTTTCCTTTCCTATTTCTTCATCATCCTCATTTTTACTATTTCCCCTGTACTCCCCATGGCCTGGAAGAGCTCCGTTGCCCCACGCCCAAGCTGCACTGATAAAGTGCCAGCAAGTCCTCTTGTTTTTTTCTGCTCAGTCTTGTACTTTTAGTGGCCTTTCTGGCAGATCTGCTAGACTCTGTTTAAGATTTGTTTTCTCTTCAAGATACGCTAAACTATATGAGGAGAGATAAGTATGTATGGAAAACCGTCTTAATATGGCTGTGGTACTACAGTAGTTGCCCTGGGGTGGATGTTGATAGTGAATAAGAGTAGAGGCAATCTACTAGTACAAGCTTTGTCTCCTGTAGGATACAATTCCCCATTTGAGGAGCTTGAAACTCCTGAGCTTGGCTCTCTTCATAAAGACAGGTCTAGCCTGGGAAGGCTAAGTGGCCTGGCATCTCAGCACGGTAGAGGTAACGTATATCTCACTAACAGATCCTTTTCTTCACTGCAAGACTAGAAATGCAAATATTTTTCGCAGTTATTCTGCTTTTCTCTATGTGGTTGTTACATTTTGTTGACTGACAATGATAGCTACGTGCATGAGCAAGATGTCTATTCTTTAACCTCTGCTATAAGCTGGTTTTGATTTTCTTTAATATAAAGCAAGCAGAGGACAATGGATCATATTGTGCCTGATTAAATTTTCTGAGAAATTGGCTTAAAGTCCCCCAGGCACTATTTTAGCCAGGATTACTTCACTACAACCACAAGAGAAAGCTGAATCACAGGTAGTGTCTTGAATCCAGCTGCTGATGGGAAAGGCATTTTTCCTTCTTCCCAAGTCTTTTCCTGTGGTATTGTGTCCACTGGGATGGCTGTGGAGGCAGTATTACATTGCAAGGACGTGTGTCTTGTTCTCTGACAGTCTTTCATGACTTCATAATTTATAGCATGGTAAAGTGAAAAATCATATGTTGCAGTTACTCCTCCTGGGGTGGGCAAGGCAATGCAGCTGCTGCTCTGGGAGGCAGGACGTCATCCCTGATTTCATAGAATCATAGAATGGTTAGGGTTGGAAGGGACCTTCAAAGGTCATCTAGTCCAACCCCCCTGCAAGAAGCAGGGACATCCCTGACTAGATCAGGTTGCTCAGAGCCTCAGAAGCCATTTTGAGAAGAAAGGGAGGATTACCAAGTATTGTTTACATGGAAAGAAGCAAAGTCACTGTCAAAATGGGGAAAAGCAATCTGTAAGTGCAAAAATGCTAAATACAAATTGCTATTTGGTGTATGTGTTGGAGAGCCTTTATCCCTCTATTCTTTGTTTCTAATGTCTGAGGAATGGCATTTCATGGAATGTGGTAGGGTCAAACTGAGACATGGATTTAACTCCTCACCTTTATAAACAAAAATGTATTTCTTGCTGAACTTCAAATGATGAGCGGGAAGAGATGGGGACAGGAATTTAAGCATTACACTCTGTTTACAAAAAAAAAAAAGGGAAATGTTCACAAAGGGAATTCTACTTGCAGGCACTTCTGCCTTTGCCTGGGCACTAATGTGTATTTGCACTGTTACACTTTGCTCATAGCATACGTGCACCACACAGAAACAGCGCAGACGGGATTATCCACGGATCTAACTGCTTCCCCTTGGATGTAGCCAAACTGCCAGCCACAAGGCAAATGCTGTAAAATACCGTGGGACATAATGGGGAGCTGCTCTGGATGAGAGAAGTGGTGGAAAGAGCAGCACATGGTTGAAGGCAGTGGTTACAAGGGGTGGCATCTGGACACTTACAAAGCTGGAACTCAGAAGATATTTCATATTTGGCATACCAGTTGCTCTTGACGAACAGATTGATGCCTCTGGAAATAAAAGGGCAAATAATCAGTAGCCTCAGAGAAGCACCAAATTTAATGTTTGAACGTTTGTGGACCTGTTGTATCCTCTTGTTCCATCAGCCTTGACTGTTGTGGTTCCCCATAGTGTTAGTGGCCCAGGGGGACTGAAGATGCTGCAGTGTTTTGGTGCACCTGAGGCTGTATTATTTACCAGCATTCCGCTCCACAAACTTCTGTTCTATGTCAGTTTATATTCCGTCATGCATTTTCATGCTTAGATCTGTGCCAAATATTCCAGTACATCATACACAGATACTGGGGAGCAAATGTAAGAAAACTCTTTTTATTCTAGGACAGGACCAGCCCCTTAAATTATACTTGGTGACTGAGAAACAAGGTGTTCAGGTTTGACCAGCACAGGTATGTGCCCTGTATCTCAACCACACTCTTGATAGCTATTTCTATCATACATGACATGGAAAATCATTGTATTTTTAATGTTGAATAGCCTGTACTGATAGTCATTCTGTGCCTAGGTAATTTTCTTCTTTTTAAGTCTTGGCTAATCTCTGAATACAGACTTATTTCACATCACACTTCAGGAAGTTAGAAGGGCTCCCTAAGAACTGTGGAGTTTGAGCCACCTCAGGATTTCTTCAGTGCAGGGAGCTTTCCATTATGGAGCTTGCTTGGCTCCTCTGCTCTCTCAAGATGTATTCCAGCTGCTTCCCACTTCTCAGCTGATGCAAATTCTTTATTTTTTCATAGTTAGGTAAAAGAAGCCAGCAAGTCCTTATCCCATTTGCCTCCCTCTTCCTCATATACACACGACTGACAGGAAAATAAGCACTAATATGTCATCTTTAAAGTAAGAGGGGAACATGGTTTCCCTATGAAGTAGTGGAAACACTGACATCATGTTTGGAACAGCCTTTTCCCCCTTTCCCCTTCTAATTGCACTGAGGTTTTTAAAGCCAGGGAATAAAATCTTCCCCTCTGCAGTGGGAGAAGGTTCCCCATAGGCTGCTGTTTTTCTGGGCTGGGTATGACTCACGCTGCTCCTTCTGCAATTCGTTGACAAATTAGTAGAATCCAGAGCTGGAACTTAGGTAGCAAAGGGAGAAAGTAAGGAGTGCAAGTCATTTGGCGAAAGAAAATGAGGAGGTGAGAAGGAAATATTATTTATGGAAAGTTCAGTGTCTGGTTCCTTATTTCTGTATTATAATATTTTTCTTTCCACTTTAAAGGAAATGGTTCCTATAGCAAGAATGACTCACTCATCACATGTTGCCAGTGATGTGGGTTTGCCAGTTAGTTATGATATTAACCTTTTATCACAGCATGGTGCAAGTGCATGGTTCCAGATAAGACCACAGATGTGAAGGCAGAGGAGGGAAAGAGCAGGGGTGGAAAAGCCATCATTTATGGTCAAGAATCACTTCTTGTTTGATGGCTGTTTTACCTGACCTGAACTAGCATTGAGAGGTTTGTCCTCTGTAGCACTGTGTCCACGTGACAACACATGCTGACTTTCACAGAGTTTTGGAGTTCTGTATCTTGACAAAGTAGAGGAAGCTCCACCAGGCACAGTGACAAGCCAGATACAACCTTATGTCAGCTCTCTTCTACACATTTTTCTTGCTGCAACACAGTACGGTTGTGATGGCACCTGCTTCCCAGCTCTGCAGAGCGTCCCTCAGGGTCCCTAACTCTTCACTGGGGAGAATTTACCTTTGTGCCAACAGAGGCCAGGGAAGGAGAGAAACAAAGGAGGAGACTTCAAGCAATGTAAGGAAGTGATCTTTCTACTTTCCTTTCTTTCATCTCTCTCTGCCTCCACTTGATACAAAACAAAGGTGAAATAGAGGAAAGAACAGGCAAATGGATTAAGGCATGATGTCTGATCATTCTGTCTCTGAGGGAAGCCCAAAAGTTGCAAAAGAGTCTGAGCTCAGCAAAGGAAGAAAATAGGACACCGTTCTCTTCAGGAGAAGACTTTAAATCCAGCTGCTTTTGCTTTCTGTGTTGCCTATTCTGAAACACTTGCACTTGCAAGCAATACTTGAATTTTCACTGTTCTGAAATGCTTGGAGGCAGCGTGTTTCAGACTCAGCAGTGGCAAGACTAAGCCTAACATGGTTAGTGCTAGAGCTTTGATGTTACACCGTCACAGTCAAATCAATCCCAATGAAACCTTCCAGCAGTGGCTAGAACCTGTTCTGCACGAAGAGCTGGCTGCTGACTGACGGTTCAGTAACACACCAGAAATGGTCTAAGTACCATTAATACATTCTGGGTACATCTGTACTGCTAAAGAAAGGAGGTTCAGGAAATGAGGGAGGGCAACAAAGCAAGGACTCTCAGTTGTCCACATGGCTTTGTTAAGTCTCTTTTAGACTCTGTTTTGGACCACTTCAGCAAGCCCTAAGGTCAGGCTGCTTTACAGAGGGGAGGCTGTAGGCAGTGTGGGCAAAATCTGATGTTAGAACTGCATATTCGTTCCTGGTCCTGCCTGTTCAGCAGTATAAATACAGTCTCTGGAGTAACTTAAAATCCATTGGCATATTATTTCATGCAGACCTTTATACCATTTTCTTGAAGTCATCCCCACTTCCTAGATGCATACACCAGAAGGTGCAGCACAAAACAAGACTGAGTTCCTTTTAATCCACGTTGGCAGTTTTTATTGCTACTCATATCATCTAATACCTTAGGACCATCAGAATAACTCCATCTGATAAAAGTTTGGACACATTTTCAAGGTAAATTGGACAGAGACATACCAAGAGCAGCAGTGATCTGCTCTCCAAAGAAACTAGAGTTGCTCAGGAACCTTTGTGCTTGTTTTTATAACTATCTCAAGACATCTAGGGCTGTATCAGCTCAAAGTTTGAAGTTCAGAATTTGCCACCTCTCAGATGTGCCATTGCTACAGGATATGGGAGAAGTTCTCTAAAGTGTACTCTAGCCTCGTTAGTGTTACTTTATAGCTTAAATATTACGTTAGAATCATCCACAGAACCCATCCCTTAGTTTTAGAAAAAAACAACAAGCAGACATGTAAGCAGTACACACTTTTAATCCCTGTATCCAACATGTCCAAAGTTTGAGGTTGTTTTTCTTTGAGTTGATGAAATGGAAATTCAAATGTTACTTTGTCAGTGCCATAGGGAAGTCAAAAGTGAGGGACTGTAAATAGAGTTTGAGCTGACATTTCAGCTTGGAAGTTAGAGGAAGGAATGAAGTGAAGAAGCCAGCATGAATGCTCACTTGAATCTTGAGGGAAAACTTAACATTTAAGAGATTCTTTTTCTACTGATATTGTAATTTGTAAAGCCACATCTGAAGGCCATTTGTTTTTGTACTCAAGAAATCAATTCAAAACACGCTCTTACTTAAGACAAAATTACTTGCCTTCCTCTTTTCTTACCCCATGTCTCCATTCCCTCCTTGTCCTTGAATTCTCTGCAGTAATTCCTGAATACAGGTTGGAAATGAAGTTATTTACCAGCCTACAAAGATGAAAAGATTTAGTAACAAAGTTTGACATGCCCAACTTGGTGTCTGCAGTTGGAAGCGTTCCTCATTGCTATTTTGTGTGCTAGCCTGGGGTTTTTAATTAAATCTGATATAGTGCTCACTCGCAGCAGCCCTGGTGTGCTAGGCAGTATGACATATCCAGAAGCAGCATGGATGCTTGCTTGTTTTTAGGGCAGTATCCTGACCAGCCTCTGCTGAAGATGTTTTTTTTTTTTTATGAGAACCTGTAAAGCAAAGCACTCTGAGGTGAATGAGACACAGGATACATGTCTGGGAATAGTCACTAGGACTGGAAAGTGGGAGAGTTGTCTATGGATCTTTTCCTTTCTTTGCATTCCCTTTCTCTGTAGTATTATAAACAATCATTAACATTTTTAGGCTTGTGGTAGTTCTGGGAGATATTATCCTCAGTTTGTGCATAAGGTCTTGGATGAGCCGTCTGTCTGCAGAGGTACTGTTTTATGCTGGGAAACATTTGATGAAGCCAGCCTAGCAAAGAAGTGCCTTTGGGAAGTTAGTAAAGCTGGCAGCCAAATAAAAGGCAATGCTTCATCATTCGTCTTTAGAAAATCACCCTGCTTTTCTGGTCTTTGTGCTCTTGCAGCTTTGCGCTCGCTCTGGGTTGCTTCAGATTGCTATGACAAACTCACTCTGTGCTTTTGCTTGTTTACTACATTCTTGTTTGGTTCTTTTCTTCTTTTAACTCCTGTTATAATAAGCCCATATTCAATGGAAAGTGACATTTTTATGGCCAAAGCTTTACAAGCCTCTTCTGCTCCTGCAGTCATGAAGCCAGCGTAATTTCAGTTGTACGACATGGCAGCTGGGAGATTCAACTGCACGGTGAACAGACAGATGTAATTAACCTAGCTGTAATCCAATTAGTTAGTGATGTCTGAGCTAAAAAGCTGCAACAGCCATGGCCATAACATCCTACCTCATACCCCGGAGTTATATTCCATGATTGAAATCTGTTTCACTGTGGGTTTTATTTACAGTGTCTCTGTGCTGCTTTCGCACTTGGTAGGCACACCCCTCAGAACAGCCTCTGCTTCTTTTCAGAGCGGCGTCCTGAACAGCCTCTGAAGATGATGTTTTAGGTGGCAACATCCTCAACAAGTCCCAAAGGATCTGTTACCTGCTGAAACAGTGACTAAAATACTGTGCTCATTAGCTCTGTTCCAGCACGCCCTCTCCACTGGGAATAAGCCTGTCTGCCAGAGCTGTAGAGGAAGCGGATGATTTCTGTCTGGCTATAGGATGCTCAGATCATGCATTCTGCTGCCAGTTTTCCCTTTCTATTGGTGAATGCAAATACAAGAAACTTTCAAGCAAAATTCTGGATCCAAGGAAAAGGCAATGTAAAAAATTCTATTGACATAAGTGAAGCCAGGATTTCAAGTATTTTCACCTTTTTTTAATTTATTCAACCCAGGTAGTATGCCAGGAGCTCCCTGAAGTCAGAGGAGCTGTGCTCATTTATGCTTGAGAGTAATTAATTCACATTTTCTGCTAGTTAAAACCCCCTATAAAGTTTATGTGGAGATATTTCTTTATAGGTTTTTTTTTTCCCCTTAGGCTGTCTCCTTCTCATGCCATTTCTTATCCAACACTTTCTTGACAATTTTTCTCTTTTGACTTTTTTCCCAGGAAGTTCAAATCAACCTTCATTCCCAAGCTTTCGCTCCAGTTACCATGACTTTTGGCCTTGCAACAGAAGGCTTTTTAGCATTCATAATACATTTGACGTTTTTGATCAATGAAAATAAGGTGAACGCATTTATGGGACTTCTAAAAAATGCAGCGACTTAATTCAGTATCTGAATGTTTTTGGCATACATAACTTTATTTCAGATGATTCTAGACCCTAAGATAACAACTAGTTCTTTCTCAGGATGTTGTTATGCAATGGACCGATGGGCTCCACGGTGGCTTCCTCTTGAATGTTAATGAGGTGCTGTTTGTAAGTCTTTCAGTATCAGAGAGTTCAGTGCTGTCCTAGCAGCTCATCTATCATAGATCTGTGAATTCAGTGAAGGGTTTGATCTTCTAGCTTGTTTCAGTAAATAAAAATGTTAACTACATTTTTCAGGGAATAGAAACATACTGAGCACTTTCAACCCAGTGCATAGTAATTTCACTCCTGCCTTAAGTATCCCAGTTTAAAGTAAATTATATTCCCTGTCAGGGTTTTGAGTTTTTGGGTTGGTTTTTTTTTTTTTCAGTTGAGTGAGTGGGTTTACTTTTTACACTCTTGGGACATGTTTTTGCTATTCTGGAAACAGTAAGTTTTTTTTCCCTGAGTCCAGAGATTGTCTTGGTAAAGAATTTTAGAATACTAGGGGGACTAGCATCACCTGAGAACATGGCTGATACAAAATAAATAAGATATATTAATATATATCTTAGTTCTGGAATCTGAGCTGTTATCCCTGTTATGGAAGAGGACTGTCTGTATTGACCAGACAAACACAGCAAAGTCGCGGTTTAATACTAAACAGTAATGACTTGGTTATGTTTGAAAACAAGTACTGCTGGCTCTCGCCTGGAATCCACGTGTACATAGTGAGACATTCAGCTGGAAAATGGCTATGCCTGTGTTCTTCAGGAAGAAATGCTGTAGGCTAGATGGAAGCGTCATCTTTCCTCATCCTGACCTACACCATAAAAATAGTGACTTTGACTTTTGAAGTCAAAACACTCAAGATTCTCCCAGTATTGCCCACTTTGGAGATGACAAACCATAAAAAGTAAAATAATGTGCAGCATACTGGAAACTCTCCGCAGATACCTCTGCACTGCACAGTGTAGTGCATGGGACCAGCAACTGGGCTGGCTCTGGTCAAGTGTGCTCAGAACCAGCAAGCAGGCTGGCCTAGGCTTTCTTCCCAGCCCATCACCCCCGTCCCACACAGCAACCCAGCTCCCAGTACCTGACCTGCTTGGTGTCACGTCACGTATGTTTCGTTGTGTTGGTTGCCTTCCTCACAATAATATCTCATAAATTATGACTTTTTCTTCACAGCTTTCAGTGACCTTAATACACTTAATGGACTTAAACGTGCACATGGAGAGCAGTGCAACAGAAAAATTGGGTCTGTTAACATAAACCCTAGGCTAAGAGACTAGAGATGAGCTCTCGCAGCACAAAAAGAGACTGTAGGGGGCTGACAGCTACCTGACAGGGATAAATTAATAAGACCTTAGTATTCAAAAGCACACAGGCACTCACATGAAGAAACTGTCCATCCTTTGAAATTAGGTTCTGCACACTTCTGAAAAAAAAATTTAAAAGCAAACAAAAAAACCTCCAGCTGCTTATTTAAGCTGACCAAAAACTTTGAAGTTTGTCCTGTATGAAGTATAAACCCAGCTGGATTCTTTCTGCACAAGAGAAAACTGGACGCATATTAAGAGATCATGAGAACACCTGCTCTGTCTGTGACCTGACGCGCTCTCTGCACACTACGCGGTGTGAAGTGCCATAAATATAAGAAATACCCAACAAAAAAGTCCTGTATGTAAAATAATGCAGATCCTAGATGCTGGCTAATTCAAAATGAATATGTAAATTTTCAGGCATTTGCCGGAGAGCTATGACTCCTATTTATTCCGTATACTCTACTGGGACATTCTGAGGATTTTGACAACATTTCTTTAATTAGAAAGCGCTTTTTGGAAACTTCGCACACGCAACCTCGCACATCTCACCACAGCTGACTATGGTATGCGTATTCTCTCATATGAAAAGAAGCGTCTTTCCAGAATCCAAAAGATTAACAACCTGAAATCCAGTTATATCAGCAGTGAGCCGCATTCTCCTCATTTGCCCCAGGGAGACATCAAAAGCCAGACTTTCCTGTCTCATACTCACAGCCATAGTATCCAAGCATATTAACCAACCTGAGTAACATCTGTGGATCTGCAGTGTGGTGTTCTCTCATCCTTTTGCCTCTTCCTTCCAAAGTCAATTTTCACAATTTTCAGAGAACAAAACCCAAATTATAGTCCTTTTAGCAGATTTTTCTTTAAATAACTGTTTTGTAAATGAAAGCACGATAACAGCAAAACAGAACAGCAATGGCCAAAGCACAGCTCTTCTCTGTCTTTTCACGTTACATGTTTCCTTCCTGCCCCAGTTGCACAGAGTAGCAAAACTGACTTAAACCATTCTGCCTTTTCCACCTATAGCTGCTGTGTGCTGAGCAGGGGACTGACCGCGTGGAATCAGTCACCTTGCAGCACAGGCGTGACCACGGTTATTCCGAAACATCCAGAAGGTGAAGGAGGAACAATAATTGACATTAACACTAGCCTCTTTCTCTCTTTAAACTATTTTCTTGTTTGGGATCACGAGAAAGATGTTTTCCTATTTTCCAATATAAAGAAACAACCTCCTGGCTACAGCTTGCGATCAGCATACGCTCGGAGCACAAAGCCCTTGTCCTCGTGCTGGGCAAGCTTTGTACATTCAGAACTGCACAGATTTCACTTCAGCTGGCCACACGCCCATGAAAACTGTTCACTGCCAGCACAGGCAGATTTGTATTTAAGAGCTGACTTTCTGCCTAAAAGATAAGGATTTTAAATCCTTCTGTTACAAGCTGTTTTTAAAAATATCTGTGATCTGAGGGCTTTAAAAGGAGTTATATCTATGTATCTGAAGTGTTTGCATCAGTGTCTGTTGTAGGTCATGGGCTAAATGAATCTGTGGACTAGCCTCACTGAATTCAAGTCACACCAGGAATGAGCTCTCTTGGTTTTGACTTTTGCTAGATGAATGAACAGATCAGAGGAATGTGGATGTGAGTGTAACATAAGGTTGAGCATGACTTTGCACCCCGCCAGATCCCCCCGATGGCTCTGAATGTACCTCAGTACTTCAGGCTGCAGTATATACCTGTGCGGGCACCAGTAACAATGGTCACCACAGGCCAGCAGAATAATCTACATTTATTGTCCATTTGTCCTCATTTAGCATGAGCAAGAGATTCTGCCGTCAGAATTAGCGTGCATGGCTCCGTGCTCTGTCTAGGTCACGGCCCAGGGGGACCCCGAAGGTTTCCCGTACACGCGGTTAGAGTGCAGCCAGCGGATCTGGCACTCCCTGCGCCGTGGGCTGCTGAGCGGGGATCGCGGCAGAGTCTGAGGCACGTCTGCAGGCAATCTGCGGTCGGGTAACTGCATCTCGCTGCCGCTTGCCTTTCTGGCTGAAGCTGGTCTGGGAGCCCTTGCAGCATGCTCACATGTCCTTTAGGGAAGATCTTCTTTAATATTAAAATAAACAGATGTCTTGGTGGTTTCTGATATCATCAGTACTGTTTCCTGTGAACTAATACTATTATTATTAGTGGGTTCATATCTATTCAAAGAATTCTTTTATTCCCCTCTCCTTTCTTCATCCCACGTACATGCTGGTTTTCTAGCATCTATTTTACATGTGTAAAGAACATTGCTCTCCCTGTGGTTCCTGTCAATGCGTTAAGCTGCTCTTAATGGGATTTCAGGGTCATCATGTGAGTCTGGGATGCATCTACTTGGGGATATGCTACTCATACATCTCTGTTAAGGACTCTGCTGACAGCTATAGGCTGTTGGATATTCTGAGTGCATTTTTAGGCATAAACACATACCACCAGTGTAAATACAAAGTTAGATTCCAAGTTGCTGTGATGCTGAGGTATCAGAAACAGTTCCTTGCAGGCACTTCAAGCAAGAAACTTGCTGGTGGGCAGTCTTTCCTTCTGGGTAGTTGTTTAAGTGGAGGAAGAAGTTAGGGCTGGGGCGAGAACAGAGATGAACCAGGAATGGGGTGAAAAGGGTCTGTGACCATGCTCTCCCTAAACTCACATAATCCCAGCTGAAAATTGGATGAAGCTCTATTTTTTTCTATGATTAGAATACCATTTGAACAAACCTTCTAGGAAGCACCATGGGTTTGTGTCACAGGGGTTGAACACATGGACAGAATCTTGTCTATTGATTTGGGGTCCTGAAACCTTGCTGTAGATTCAGAATACAGCCTGTATGAGTGTAAGCTCCTGGATTTTGGGCCTGTTCTTCCTTGCTAAAGAAATCACAGGCAGCTTTCTTGTCCAGATGCCAAAGGACACAGGCTGGCTACATTCATGTAGTACAGATGGGTTTCCTGTTGTGTACCTGTGACTCTTAACACATAGTTATTAGTTTTTGCATGTTTTTTATTTCAGTTTAAGGTGCTGGAAGTAGTGCAAGAACTGCGCTGTAGCCCATCAAAATGATGTTTTCATAGTATGAACATAGAGATGATGCATGTCTAGTGATGTACCATGAATGCATACTGGGAATTCCTGAGGGTGCAAACTCTCCTGGAGCAGCATAAGGTAAGGAAACCAGCCTGGTGCACTCTTGCCTATTTATCTAATGAGCCCTGGAACTTGTTTTTCCCAGAACTGAATCTGGGTGTGCCCTGAAGACTGCCAAGTGGCACAGAACGCGCTTGTGCATGGGGACAGCTAGCAGTTGCATGGTACTGACCAGTCGCCGGTGCCTGAGCCCCTGAACGTACTCCATTTGGCAGTACAGCCACAACCTGCGTGGCTACAGGGGAATTTCCTGAGGCTGGAATTACGTTGTGCATTGGGTATGCCTCAGGTTTATGAGCTAAAGGTAGATTCTGGCTATCTAAATGGCATAGTGCAGTGGCACGCAAAGATACTAGCCCTACGCTTAGTAAGAGGTTGCCAAGCTAACGCATCATTCCACTTGTGTTACTTTCCTTCTCCAGGGCTGCCTGACACAGCTGTACTAAGCTACCCAGCACGTTTTGCTTGGGAAGCATGCATTGTATTGTATAGAAAAATCCACTCGTTAGACCACAGTGCTAATTTCTCTTTTCTGTGCTTTCTGAAAACTTCTCTTGTGTACTTTGCTGCGACCTTTCTCTAGCGAGTCACCTTATTCCCAATTCTCTCCAGTTATATTGTTCCCTAGACTGTTCTGCTTTCCAGTACATGCTTCCAGTCACCATTTTCTCAAATTTACCAACCCTCATTTCTGCTCGTAGCCAACCCATCCACGTACAAATGCCTTCGGGAGCACCTGCAACCCTCACTGCATAGCTTCCTTGCAGACAGACAGTCCTCTGGGGAGCATCAGTGAGCCTCTCAAAATGTTGGGAGGAATATCAAATTCTCATGCTCTCTGTTATGAAATAGCCTCCTGCTAGAAGGAGAAATAAACACTTCTTTTTACAGGCAATGTATTCATTATTTGTGCCTTCTAGGGGTTCCTTCTACTGATACTTGTCTCTAGGACACATAAATCATTGGTTTAACTTGATATGTGTATTTTCTAGTCTTCTGTTTTCAGGGCAGTGAACGTGGCATTTGTCCCGTCAGCCTCCCTATAGCAGTACCGTTTGTTACAGCTCTCTTGAATGCAGGATCTGTACGTTTGTTCACATATTAGATTACACTAATGTTAAAAATATTCCTTTAACCTTGTTTCAGTCAGGACTCAGAAGAATAGTCTGATTTATCTGCTTCATGGGTGGTACTTCAGACAATTAATTAACCAAAGCATAAACTACGTTATTTACCTTGACTGTTTCTTTGTGTCTGCCAATAACGTTTAATGTTTCAAATTGAAATTGGCCAGAGAAATGGAAGAATGTACTCAGTGGCTTATTATCCCCTCATAGGACATTCCATCGGTTCACAAATTCATACTGCTCCTGATTCTCTGTCTTCTTGCACCACTTTTAAGCCAGAAATTAACCTGCTGTGTGTGGCAGAACCAGAGAGGAGCAGGTGCCAGCAGTACCAGGAGCTCCCACAGCGGTACCCCAGCCTGGGGCAGGGGAACACTGGCACATTTGTACCTGAATAGAAAATCTTTTTCCAGTCCTAAACTTGACAATCCTGGACATATGATCAAGACCACAGCTGATACGTTAAAACAAATAGTAAATATACAGTACCAACCCTGACAATTGTTGTACTCTGACCAGTGGGAAACTGTTAGAAATAGAGCATCTGTGATTCACCAAAAGGAAACAAAACCGTGCCTGAGCTGCTGGATGTCAGGAGCAGGCAGAGGTCACATTCCTCTGAGAATCCTAGAGGCAAGCAGCAAAAACCTGAAAGCATGAGATGTAATTCACTATCTCAATGAAAATTGTGAAAGCAAATCAGGACTACATTTAGCAAAATTGTGTGACTTTCTCCTCACATTTTTGCTTGTATCAGCATTAGGGGAAGCATCAGCCCTCCAAACAGGCAGTGCCTTTTTCTTATAGTGAAGTGCAAGGTAAGTATTTGTGAGAAAGTCTTTCTTACACGGTCAATGTGAGGCTGAGAACTACTGATGTAATGGGAACTGAACTGACCTGGAACTCTGATCTGTAAGTATTAAAGTTTCCTTTAAATTAATTTTGTGAAAGAGTAGTCCCCAGGAGTGTCATCCAGGTTTAACCCTTCAGAAAAAAAGTTGGAGGATGCAGATTTCTTCCTGCATAACTTGATGCTATAAATCCAAGCTGCTCAGTGTCTACCTCTGATTGTTTAGACTCAGGGTGAGACTGCAAACATACCTTCCTTTAAAAATTTCCCTTGATCTTGTGCAGCTAAGGAGCCCTCATTCTTCTGACAAGTTCGCATCACACCTTTATAAAAGGCAACTTTGCTAGCATAGCTCTCAGAAGTTCCAATGGTCAGTAACGATATTTTAGTGTGGATAATAAAAAGATCAAACTTAATTTCTTTTAATTCCTAAGTTTGTATTTCTTAGACATGAGTAGGAGATATTCCATTTCACCAGAACAAAGAAAACAGCTGAAGTGGATGGATGCTGGACTGCAACCCAAGAGCACAGTGTTAAATTCCTCATTCAGACAGTAACTTCTTGTGTGACCTTGGTTAAGCAGCTTCAGAACAGGAATATCCTTTGTGACTATTCACCAAGTAGGTTAATACTTCTCTCCCTGACAAAAGTGCTTTGGGAAGAGAAATGTGATGGTTTAGGGGTTTTTCTCCTGGAATCTAGTGGTGAAATAACTATTCTTCATTCAAGATAAACATTAAAAGCAGTGAAGTTCATTATGGAAAGGAAAAACTTTGCTGTAACAATAGTAACAGTCTCCTAAGTGACAGGCAGCATGCCATATGCTCAGAAAGACATAGCAATGCTTTATCTAAACATTTGGTCCACTTCTGAGGAACCTTCAAAAAAACTTCTAGTTAGATTTGATATGTTGAGCATGGCCCCAAACCCAAGGCATTTGTACAACTGCTGACTTCATCATTTGGCATCCTCCTGGTATCTAACTGCAGAGGCCAGTCTACCAGAAGAAGTAAACTGGATGCCTTGGCTCATGCTCATTTCCATCTATGAGACTGCTGTCTCCTTGTCTTAGCTATCACTTGCAACTATCTCAGTCCCTCACTATGTTCAAGAGGGGAGAATTAAAGGGAGACAGAGCAGGGGGAGGAAATCCGTTTCAATTTAGAAACTATCTGGGCACCACAAATTCTATCAGAAAATGATCCAAAATAAGATCTGGGAGAAGAAAATCTTCACACTGAAATAAAGAGTTGAATATCCATTTGGAGCATGTCATTTTGACTGAAGAAGCTTTCGGATTGCTCTGCACTTAAAGCTTGCCAAGGCCATGGGTGAAAGGGCAGCTTGGGAAAAAGAGTGTTTGAGTTTGCTTGCTAGCAGGATTTCAGAACTAATGGGTTGTGAATGATGCATAAGGTTTGACAAGGCCTGTGGACCGTCTGTCATCTGATATGTAGAGTCTTTATGTGTGCGAGGTCAGGTTAACACAGAGCCACGTTGAAATTGTAAATGTGCTGAATGTGCCTGAGTGTCCCTACAGAACTTTGCTGGGTTAACTGGGTTAACTAAGTGCTCTTGTGAAGGCACCTAAAAGCCTGACTGGAACTTGAGTCATAACAGAAGAACTGGCCTGTGGTAGAAGCACTTATAAACCATCACGTATTATCAGGTACTGCAGAATAAATGTTCGTGGAGCTTGGGGATGAAAGTCAGCTTTGAAAGAGGAGAAAACCACCCCACCCCCAAAGTTTTAATGTTTAAGTATAGTACTTCACTATGCGTTTTTTCAATCCTCTTTTCTAGGCTTTCAAATACCAACCTAACATCTTAAATGAATCCAGAACAGCACTTGACATTTTAAAAAGCTGATTGACCTAACATGCTGAGGCTTTTGTAGACTGCAAGTTCAAAACATTTATTAGCATTTGTACTTTTCTTTCTGACTTTCAACAGGAACTGCATGTAATTTATTTAATGTTTTGAACAAACAGTCAGGAGAGATCAGGGCAGAAAGACAGGGCACCATTTTCCATTCATTTCTGGAAAATACAGAAATAATCAGACAAGTTTTTTCCGGCAGCAAAGCTCATTGAAGAAATTTCAAATCACACACTGCAGTTTAGTTGCCTTCAGTAACACTGAGGCAACTGTCCACATATGGTTCTGAGCAAGATTGCTGAAGTGATCTTGCCTAAAAATAACTTATTTTTGTTTAAGGAGTTTCTTAGCCAGGTTAGTGTGTGGCTGAAGAAGGCGTTGTACAGACACAAAGGGAACGGGACAGGGCCGGCAGCAGTGAGCAGGCTGGACGTGCACGAGACCTTCCTGAGCTGTCCAGAAAAAACACATCATCAGACAACTCTGTAACCTTCTGATTCTTAGGCAACCCTAAGCAAATGATTTCACAGAAACTTGTGAAACACGGTGGACTACATTTTGTGTTTGCAATGGTGACATCTTCATTGTCCTTATCCTGGAAAGTTCTACCTTTAATGGTGACATGGATTGGAGGAGTATGTTCAGCTAGATCTCTAGTAAAGGTGAGATTATGATTTCTTTATACATATTGTACTTGATTTACCATTAAACCATCCCTATGAAAAGAAGAAATACATTCATGGAGTGCTACAGCATTAAGGAAAAGTATCAGCTTGTCCCAGATGGCAGAGGAACAGTCTGAGCCAGCATCTTCATACAATCTGCCCTGTGAGCCCTGGTTACAAATGTCCCGTCTTTGTGGTCTTTCTGTTTTCTTTTAGGAATCAGCTTTAAAATATCTAAATATTCATTTTGGAGTTTTTAAGAATATAAATTGTAAATTATGTATTTTGTTCCAGAGGGAAATCCACGAGTGAATTACTGCATGGATAACATCCTAGAGAAAAGTTATCTGGGAGAATAGAAAAACACAGTGGGAATACTCACTGGTTAAGAATGCTGCTGCTGTCATCTCACATAATTTGTTAATATTCAGTGTCCTCAAAAAAGCATAAGGGAATTAGGCCCCTAAATTCCATGAGGATGCACTGGGACTTGGTTACGCTATTTCCATGGGCTGTTTTGTAAACAAAACCCATTACAGTCACCTTTGTTCTTCAGCACATACGCAGGGCCTTCTCTTTGCTAAGCAAACATGATCTTGTACAGATGTGGATACTTGACTTCTCCTCTGACACAGTGTGAAAGCTTGTCGTGTTGCGTTTAATACATGAATTGCACAGTAACGTGTTATCAATATAACCCCATAAAAATGTTGTTATTTCTCACAGAAATTGAGAACATTTATGCTGGGTGCTCCTTTCACATTACTGAACCTCACTTGCTTTCATCCACCGCCCTGCACAACAGCAGCTCCGCAGCAAAAGCAGGCAGGCTGCCTCGGGGTCGCTGGTCATGGGAAGCTGATGGCCATGGGAAGCAGGAGGCAGACCGCCACCTGCTTACTGAGCAAAGTAGCTCAGCGATGCTACAGCCAACACTCACCTGTCCTATTCTTGAACTAAGATACATAAAAGCCTGGGCCTGGATTGCCTCCAAGGCTGTGGACAGCCCAGTAGCCTGCAGCTGTGCTCCCCTGACTGGCTTTGACTTGAGCCCTGGAGCCCAGGGAGCCAAGAGCGACGGTGCCAGGCCACCAGCACTAAGGCTATTCCCTGTGGAGATCAGCTTGTGTCTACTTCAGTCCCTTTCAGCTCTCAATGCAAGATCCAACCATCAGTTTGAGAAGGTCTCACTAGAGCAATGTCCCCTCCACAAGCACTGTGGACTACCACAGCAAAGAGACAAAAAAAAAACAACAGAGAAATAAAGAAGAAATATGCATGAGAATCATGGGAGTGTGAGAGACCTGAGAGCACTAATAGCCTTAATGGCCCTGACCAGCCTCACCTGAGATCTCCACCCTGCACATGGGCTGGGGAAGTGATTTAAGCTCAGTCCTGGGACTTTGCTCCTACTTCAAGCTATGCTGTAGGATTGCTGGTCTTTAGCTCAGCCTGCTGAGCCATGGACCTCATTGATCTAGACCTTTACCTATGAATCGACTTCTTGGCTTGGCATCAAATCTGTGTTGTCACTATTGACCCATCTGCAATCACCAAATTGCACCATGACGGAACCTAATCCTGACTTGCTGATTGTACTTGCTCCTGGCTTGGCCTTGAACTGGATTCATCACTATGAATTTGTCTAGTGATTGGGACCCTTGGTTAAACCACCCCTTGGCCTATGGTGCTCGCCTTGCTCAGGGGGTGATGAGGCTTCTGCTCTTCTGGCTCCAGGATGGCTCCTGCCTCCCTGTCCCTTTGAAAGCAGCTGACACTCCTGTGCCCTGACAGAGGGGACTATGAAAGCATTTGGATATCTATGCCAGCAAGCCCATGAACTTGTTGGATGCGACCTTATGAAAGAGTCTACATTACAAGTTTGCTTGCAGTAGCAGGGACCCAGCCTTGATGACCCAGGTGATTCCTCCCAGTTGCCCGCTGCTAAAATGCATATGAACAGGATGCAGACGTACGAAGGTAAATTCTGAATTACCTAGAATATCCTAAAGTAACGCCCAGTGAAATGAAGGGACTAACTATATTGCACTTATCGCTGAGAAGTACACCTTTAAATGCATGTGTTTGATTAAGTTCTTGTGAGATTATGGGGCATTTGGGAATAACTCTTCTGCTTTGCTTAGAAAGCAAAACCTCTGGAGAGCAGATTGGCGGAGCTGTTTTTACTGTTAGCCTTATTCGGGTTCCTAAGCTGATTAGAGGCTTTGGATAATGTGTGTCATGTCTCAGCGCTGTGAGGATGAAGTGTTTCATGAGTTTCAGGAGCCAGAGGAGACTTTTAGTTACATCATAAGAACTCCAGTTACACTTTAAAGGCGGCTTACCTCTTGCTGGCTGTTTCCACCAGCTGTGTCGTCGTAAGTGATTCCTGTCGGTAGGTGCTGGGACCCAGGTTCCAGAAGGGACTGGGGAATGCAGAATTAAGTGCTGCTATTCTCTATATACACTGCATGGAAAGGCTTTGATACTTCAGAACAGAGAAGAGGGAAAAAAGTTCTGAGTAGGGAGCTGCCACCTCCAGGAAGTCAGGAAACCCTGAGGACAGGCTGTGTTTTACATCTCATTCCCTTTAATACCCTGAACAAAGGTCTTTTCCAGTGAAAATGAGCTGTTAGTCTTTTTTTTTGTCTTGCTCTCTTCTTAAATGGAAGTGTCCTCAGACTAGGAGTGCAATCAAGATCTGATTTCCCTCTCTAGCCACAAGGCAACAGCTCATCCTCACCCTCCCCTGTGTAACTGAAGAACTGTAAATGTTCTCTGCAAAGTGGAACACTTTCAAGCAGAAGGAAAGTAAAAATTCCTTGCCCCTCCGTTATGGAGTAACCTCCTGTTTCAGGCACTGTCCTAAGGAGCGAGAGCTCTGATATTCAGACTGCTAAAGCAGAGAAATGAAATTTGGGAAGAGAAGTGAGATGAAAGTCACTAAGTTTTCTCCTTTCAGTACAGAACAGATCAAGTCTTCATTCTTTAGCATGCAGGAAGGAGTGAGATAAACAATAGATTAGAAACTAAAAAACATGAAGTGTTGCCGGTCCCCTCAAAAGAATAATTATTTTAGATAAGGCTCTTGGCAGAAAGACCGTGCATGGTCTAATCTAGGAAGCATGTCATTATTTAGCTTCGGTTATCTTCCAAACTGTTTAAAAATTCTAGCATCCTAGTAAATTAGGAATAAAGACCAGTTAGCCCACTGCTGAAGGTTACTTTGTGGTACGCTGTTGGCTTATGTGAGAGTCACAGGATTTTCTGTAAAAGAAATCTATTTCTGCTAAGCAGATTTTTATACAGAATGGATTGTTTTTGCCAAACTGGACTAGTTTTCAAAATCACAACAAAAATAAAAAAGAAAAATCCTGGAATTATGGACCTACACCCATTTCTGTATGAATATTTTGCACATACTAAATGTGGGCATGAATCTACTTAGAAAATGGAGCAAAACCAACAGCTCATTTCAAATAGGCTACCAAAGAATTGCTGGCTCGCTTCAATGTTCATATGTTGTTTGCTGGTAACAAATTCACTGAGAACATGCCTCGTTTTGTTAATACCTCTGTTTAATGTGCACACAGAGCTCTCTACAAGTCCAAGTTAAGATATTCCTCTTTTGGGGGGGGGGGAAGATTGTCGCCTCATTTTTCTCTGTACTAATTACTTCCACGGAGAAGAGACTTTCAGACCCCTCCGATCCAGTACTGTAGCACATGCCCTTTGTCTTTGCCTTGTGACAGGAAAGGCAAATTCCAAACTCATTACTGTTTTTTAAGGCCTGATTCCCTGCTTAAACTGGTTTAAGTTACTGATTTCACTAGGATTATTCCTGATTTATCCTGCTGCTTTTGAGAAGGGAATCAAGATGGTTGATACTTAGCTAGCTAAACAGAGACATGGAGGGGGAAGACAAATGCATGAATGTATGCTTACAGAAATGTGGAAACCAGTACACTATTCCATACTTGTGAACAGACCACGTCGCACTTACCTCACCTGTCAGTGCATCAAAACTCCTATCAGAACAAATAACCCTAAAGTGAGATGATAACACTTTCCTATTTTTGAAATCTTTTATCCAAGAAATGCAAAGCTGAATGAATTCTTTGCTGGAAGACTCATAATCCCTAGAGTGGTTTGCATTGTGTGTATTTCCCCAAAATCGTTTTCAGGAGTACTGGAATGCTTTGCAAAAATCCATCTGTTTGCCTTTGGGGATGTTCCAAAACTCTTCCAGAAAGTCTAAAGTTTCAGGGATTTTCTGGGATTACTTGATTTCAGCTGGAACGTACCTCGCTTTACTCCAGACAAAGAGAAATAAAGTCAGCATGTTTCTCCGGAAGCTGAGCCTGTGTGTATAAACACGGCACTTCCACTGGTAAGGCTTTGTTGGAGAAGGCTGTAAGCACGTGTTTGTGCACAAGAGAGGCCCCTTTGTCGCTCAGGTTAGCAGATCATTATCATGTTATGGAAAAATTAATAAAGCACACGGAAACAAGTTTCTAGAGTAAAGAATTTGTTGCCGAAAGGGAAGCTGTTCACTGGCCAGTTCTTTTGCTGCAAACAAGTATGTCCTTGTCAGAGCTGGGTTACAAAATGGAAAAAAAAGTGGAAAAGGGAAAAAATGTGTGGGAGAGCTAGCATACAATAGAAAATTTCAAAGATCGTGAAGTCTAGGATGATGTACGTGACAACTGAGGAAAACATCTCCTTGACTGCCAGTAGCCAGCTGGGAAACAGACTTCAATGGGAGATGACGTGAATCCAGCATCTTTAAGCAATGTGACAAAACTATTGCTTCACGAAACTCTTCCTCTACAACAGGATGACATTCATGATGAGGCCAAATCAATGAGCAGGAAGAAGGGGATGTGTTTTAATGTAAAACTGAATGTTCTAGAGGAAAAGTTTTCCTTTGAGGAAGGCACATCAGCAAGGGATGTCAATATCAGAAGAGGTTTTTCAGCTGTAACTTGCCAAAATATTAATTAAATATTTAGCCAGAAGTTCTTAATATCTTTCATTTAAAAATGAATAATCTTCAAGAAGAAAGGAGCTGAAATTCTTATTTCTCCATTGAAATATTGTGAACAACCTTGCATACAAAAATAGCACTCATACTTGTCCACTGCACCAAGACTTGAAACTCATCAAGCAGACACGAATACATTACATTTCAGTCACATATTAGAAAATGGCAATTGAAACCTTCTGAAAGAGATGGAAGTCTCTCTTTCAAATCTTGCTACTGCAGGATTCCCTGCTCTTAAGAAAAATGGGGAAAGGAAATACAGATAGGAAGAAAAAAAATCTCCTCTTTCTGTAGCAATGGAATACATTACAAGACAAATTTTGGCAGCCTATTCATATTTCATTCGAATGGCTGAAGTTTTCACCTCTTATCCCAAAATAAATGTAAAAGGATTTCAAAGCTTCAGTACTTCTATCTGAGCTGTACCTACTCTTTTTTCTTTTATCACACAATAAACTACCCAGTAAGCATCTGTCTCTCTAACTTTGGTGGTTATGAAGGTCACTGAAAAGGCATCTATTGCAACTTTGAGTCATCTGGAAATTGAAGCATGTCAAACTTTCTAGGTTCTTGTAGCAATTTCTGGCACACATGCAGTAACTGAGGAAATCAAGAGTCTCTTTCCCCCTCCCAGAGTATTTTATGGGGGGCTTGCAGATACAATAAGACTTTAAGGATTTTAGGATTACCTTTGTGCTGGGCCATGTTCTTCTGGTGTTCACCTACGTGGGGGTTTAGCTACCGCAAGCTGTGTCATACATTTTAAAAGATTCTTTGCTATATTTAACACTTTGAAAAAGCTGTGATGCCAGAAAGCAGAAAACTCAAACTAGTTCCTAACAGGATAGCAGTGCATTTGGCAGCCTAAGTGTTACCAGGCAGTGAGGAACTACCGTCAAAGCGTAACACTGATTATTCATTTCAAGAGGACTAAGGGGACCTTAAATCTTTTAGTATTTTGCAGATTACATACCAAGTGGCTGATATGAGGAAGGGTGCTGATTTCATCCAAAATCAATGCCAATTTCCTAATGCACAGCTGTAGCTCAGCTGCATGTCTCTTAGCAAAGCCAGTATGGAAGACTTCACTACACAATCAGATACCTTTTGAGGACACAGAGACACAGGAAGAAGGATTTTCCTTTGAAGAAATATCTGAAATAGGATGAAGTAGAACTTATTTGGAAATATTCCACTGTATTATGAGTCCTGATTAGCCAACCCCTTGATTACATTCATGCAAGGAGAGCATTTTCTGGTCTGGATAATTCAGATAAACCAGGAATAGCCCAGCCTGCAGGAAAGGCTAAGGGATAGGTAACCACTAAGAGCCCAATGTTAATCTTTGTCAGCAGCAGCACTCCCGCTGACATCAGTGGTAACTGCATCCTGCAGCAGGGACAGAGAGAGCCTGCTTTCTACAGAAACCTTCAGCTGCAGCCCGTGAGAATTTCTCCAGCCCTGAAATTTTTCTTGAAACGAGGGGAGTGAGGCATGGCTGTTGTATGTTCTTGTTAGACATATTGGTCTTCTTGAGATGAAACTAAAGATGTGAGGAAAACAAATCCACAGAACTTCTGTTTGTCTTACTGAATCAACTGCATGAAGTCTGGCACAAGTAAGCGTTTATGTAATTTTGCCAAGTTTAAAATCCTCTTCCTAGATGCACCATGTTTCCAGTGCCTTTCAGAGGGGACCGCTTCCTGCCAACCTTTTTTTGTAATATTTACTCAGAGGAAGTAGTGTGTTTTCCACATAGTGATCCAAATTCACTGCCTGCCTAAATCCATGGAAGTGAAATTAAGTTGCCAACAAATAAAACGGTCTCTTTGTTCTTCACAAGGCTGAGAGAAAATTGCCTACACGTATCAAAGTGTATGAGAAAGATCACGGTGTGACCACTAAAGATGGTCAAGAGTCCACTTGACAGACTTGCCTTTCTTTTTTTTTACTTCTTAAGTTTCTTTGTTAGCACCGTCTACCATATTATTAACCATGTTGTCTTTCTGCATCTCCGTTTGTTCCTTATTAGTTAATATTTCCCTTGTGCTGTGTCTCTCTGAAGGGTGGAGAGATGGAGTTTTCATACATGTGCCTATCCTTAAGATTGTTCTGTTCAAAGTTCAGGATTTGGCGTAGTTTAAGACATGCAGAAGGCCTGCAGGGATTCTGCAAACATGTCTGAGGGAAGAAATATGGCAGCTAAGCTGTCTAGCCTCCCTTAAAGTACCTCCAAACCAGTATTGGATATGTACAAAATGTTGTGTTCTTCACTCTTTCTAACTAAAAATGGGCAGCCTCTGGAACCAGTGAGCAACCCTGGTAAGATCCAGTTCCTGCTGCAGTGAAGTTGCAGCTTTTTTTTGAAGGCCAGTTTTCTGCCCACCAGCCAACCTCCCCTTACACATTGAGCATTACGCCTGAGGTATGGAGAACTTCCTCTGGCCAGTTTGGGTCAGCGGTACTGGCGATATCCCTCCCAGCTTCCTGCACCTGCGCAGTAGCAAAACCTGGGAAGCTGAAAAAAGTCCTTCATCTCTTAGCAGAAATTAATCACATCAGTGTATTATCAACATTCTTCACATACCAAATCCCATACTAAATCCGAAACACAGCAGCTACTGGGAAGAAAGTTAACTCCATCCCAGCCAAAACAAGGACAACATATATTTAAAATGAGTATTATCAGAAATAACTAGAATTAATGTGCTTGTCTTCATGTCATTGCCTTATCTCTTACTGATGGTTATTTCAGATTCTGTGCATGAGTCTGTGAAAGGCCAAAATTTAAGTCAAGTGATTAGTCCAAACAAAGTTTAATAAACAGAAAATTGTTTATAAATGTGTTATGAAGGCATGCCAGGAGAACATGCAGTGCGTGGGTATGTGGATTGTATTGGCTCTCAGTTTTACTACAGATACAAGTTTCAGACACTGAAAAACTTAAGCGTCCTCAAATTTGGTTCAGCAATTCATAGACTGTGTGATAAGGTGCCAGTCTAGGTTCCAGATTCACCAGAAAAGGAGGACAGAAAAATACCTTTTTGAAAAGTAACTGTACATTAGGCTGTTACGTGTCCTAACCACCGACGTCAGAGTCTCTGCACAGTGACGGGAAATCTGAGCTTGATAGTTTCCAGGCACGGCACTGGGCTGTTCTACATCTTGGAGTTCTCTGACCATTGAAGAGAAAAAATCTTATATTCTGTGCTTCAAAAGCATCCATGACAGCATTCCTTGCCTTGGTTTGTCCTGGATGGAGAGGCTTTCCAAAGATGGTTATCACTCTGGAACGTGAGGAGAGGAATACTGTCTGGTGATAATGCTGATCAGTGAGCTCAGCTGTGGAGAGAGAGAAGGCAGGTTCTGGTGGTTATAGAGCTTGGCTGCAGAAACTGAGTGCACCTCGAGCTTTATCATTTTGTGTATTTGATATTCTGGCTTTCAGAAGGCTGCAAGTGAAATCTGTGATAGAGTAGTGAATCGAACCACAGCCTCCTGGCTTAAAATGCACTTAGCTACCTCACTCCCTGATTGGTATCTTTCTCTTCTTTCCACTATGCCTGAAGAATTTTTTTTTTTTAAGAAAAACTTCTTTTAAAAGCTACAAAGGTCAGTTGAGATGCATTTTCTTGGTTTTGTACCATGTTAAAGCTAGAAGCTTTAAGAGCTGAGAGATTTAGCTATGCTGTAGGTGCTACAGCCATTAACTTCAGTGGCAAAGTCCTGTGCCACCACATGTATTTTTTTAGGGTTTTTTTTTTTAGTAATTGTGTTTAAAGTTGCAAGGTCAAACTTTCAGAAGTTGTGAAAAGTCAAAATCATAGCTTCTGAGTAACCTGAATTTGGTTTCTCTATATATGTATGTTGTGGCACACTTTCAAAAACCATGATTCGTATTTTGCCCTGTAGCTCAGTGCTTCTCATGATGAGGATGGGCAACTACTCTTCTTATTGTTTAGATGAGTCACATGCTTAATTACTGGACAATATTCAAGTTCATCTGAGTTTTTCTGTTTGATTTTTCCTATTGTGCCCATTACTACAGCACTTCAGCATCTAGAAACCCCTCTTCTGTACATTTCCATTATGATTGGACTGATGGCAAAATAGGGACACAGGATGTAAGTAATCTCTAACTTTTGGGTGCTCATTGAGAGATCCCCAATGGCTGGTTTTTTTTTCAGAGCACTTGGCAATATAGAGTACTTCATTTGTTCCCAGCTCCTGCTGAGTTCAGCTGCAGCTGTGAGTACTTAGAGCTTCGGCACATCAGGCTCCTGGGGCCCAGGTCAACCAAAGAACACATAGTAAGTGGCCACCTGGCTGGAATGACTTTGCTTAGCATGGTGGGGTACTTGGTGGTAGAAGTTGATATCCAGTCTAAATCTGTATCCAACTGCCAGAGCTATGAGATCATCTTTTCTTTTCCAGCAAATCCTTTCTCATGTAGTATGTGAGTCTTCCTAGAAATGAAGTAGGACTCTTAAAGTTTCTGTTGTTATACAGCACTAATTTAGGACATGGCTGCTTCTTTTTTAAAACCTAAATGAAGTAACTCGGAGTAGGGAGGGAGAGTGGTCATGGCAGATCTAGAAGAAAGTCAGCAGTTCTGACGGTGGTAACCTAGTTAGGCACAGGAATCAGATAGATGCATCTTTTTGGTAGGAGTTGCTGAGAGGAATAGAGGAAAGATGTCTTAAACTTGTATCTGCCTCCTTAATGTTGTGGTTTTTTTCTATCATGTCTTTGTTAGAAATATATTACTTCTTCCTAATCTGTCTGCTTCCTGAGAGATGGAAACTCAAAAGGAATATGGAGCGGTCATCTCTGATAATGATACACAAGGAAGCCTGTTATGGCTCCTGCTGTCCTGCTCTGTGTTTGCCCTGGACTCCAGAGACATCCCTGGCATCTTTGTCTTGTGGCTGATCTGCAGACTGTATGCCTTTTCCTCCATGCTCCTTGAAAAAGCTTGAAGAGACTCCCATTTGCAGTCTTTTCTAGGAACAATGAGAAAACTTTCTTTTGGGGGCAGGGTTCACCAATGCTTAGAGATGCAGGGCTCTGGAGACATTTACTAGACCTTTGATCATCTTCCCAGAGAGACAGAAAAGCAAAGGCCAGCGTATATCAGCTTTTGTAAGTCTCTGTTTTCTTGGCTATGTATACGCTGGCTCCTACCAACAAATGCCTTAAGGAGAGATGGAAATGGTTCACTGAGAAAATTCACAGTGACACCCAGTTCACGGAATCACAGAATTATCATGATTGGAAAAGACCTAAAAGATCATTCAGTCCAACCATCACCAATACTTCTCAGCCAAATCATATCCCTCAACACAACATCCAAACGTTTCTTGAACACCCCCATGGTCGGTGACTCCACCACCTCCCTGGGCAGTGCATTCCAGTGCCTGACTACCCTTTCCGAGAAGTAATATTTCCTAATGTCCAGCCTGAATCTCCCCTGGCCCAGTTGTTCAAGTCCAGCAACTTTCTCAGAGGTGGTATTTTGTTCATTCCCTCAGAAGTAGTTTTAAGAAGATCTTGCTCTAGAAAGGATGGCTAGATACACAGTCAGCCAGAGGACTGGTAAAGGGAGGAGAAGCAACTCCCCTTATATGCAAAGGATTATGGATAGCAAAGGCCCCTATAAAATTTACTTTAACTATCTTGGCATGTGTCTGTTTTCTCATTATTTAATATTTTGAGCTAAATGTAGGACACAGAAACCATATGCAGATGAGCTAAGGAGGCTATTTTTGTTTAAGATTCCTGATTGTCATGCTCCATTACAGCTGTTGTAAGAAGTCAGGTTTGGCTTCGAGTATTACCAATGTATTCCAAAGATTTATTCTTCTGAAAAGATGTCAGTAGAATAAAGTAAGTCTGATGTTTCCTGAGGAAGGACTGTATGTACTGCAGGGGTTGTGTTGGTCATCCACTTTAAGAATAATCTCAAAGTTTGAGCTAATACTTGTTCAAGCGTCCACTTTCAAGTGGTGTATGAATAAACTTCTTTTGAGTTTTCTGTCATATTCTTAACCAGCAAGAGAATCTGAGTCATCTCAGCATTCAATTTGCAGACTTTGGATATCAAACCAAAATACACAGGCAGAAAGGTAGAAGTACTGACTATGGTTCTGTGTCTTGAAATGTCTGGTTCCATATATCTAACGCCAGCCACACTGCTTACCTCTACAATAATACTGTCATGTTACTTTGCTCTCTGTTCTTTGGATTTTTTTTTTATTCTTGGGCCTCTAAACCAACAACTACCCCACCTCTTTCTTCAGTGTTTGGCTCTCGTGGAGTTTTGACTCCTGTCTGGGAAAAAAAAAAGATCAGTCACAATTATTTTAAGAGATTGTGGATGTGGAAACCATTTGAAAGGTGGGAGAGCAGAGGGTGAAGAGTTCTTCAGAGAACCTGTTTATTGTTGGGTTTACAACTGCCAGTCAATAAAAATCACAGTTAGGCAAGATCAGACTAAAAATGGTGTGCATTGTTCTAACAATGAAGCAATCAACCTGTTTAATAACTTACCAGTTACTGTGGTTGATTGTCTCACTGACAACTTTAAATCAAACTCACGTTTGCTACAGATCTGCTTTAACTAAAACAGCAATTAAATGGCGAGCAGAGTAGAGATGACAATCATTGCTTTCAGCCACGTCTGTGGTTCACCATTTATTAGCCTCAGACACTCCCTTGTTCAAAGGCAAGGTGACAGCAGCAAACGGATTTAGTTGGATTTGCGCTCGCGTAACCCCAAAGGTGCCAGACTAGCCTTGGAGGCCAGGAGCCCTGCCTGTTTGCAGAAGGGGTAGGTCACTGGGTATTAATAGAAGGCTGCCCAGCCCGGGAGGCTCAGTTCCATGCTGGCCTAGAGGTAACCTCTTGGCCAGCAATTAATAGAAAATAGTACTCTTTTCTGAGACTGTTACTAAGGTGTTTGAGCACAATGTAGACCTTTGGCTTATTCCTGTTTAGCACATAAATTGTTTTCAAATACATAGTCTGTGCCATCACCTAAAAGTGAAAATTGTGTCTTACTACTTCTCCCTCCTTCCACAAACGATATGTGTTTGTTGGAGATAATACTGTAGTGGAGAATTTTGTCTCCAGAGAGTACTTTAACAAGCACATACAGATTTCCAAACCACAGTCATGATGTTTGCACAGCTGCTTTTATAACCAGGTATTCCAACCACATTTACATGCAAAACCTGTCTAGTTTGCTTATGCTTGTATTTCAGTGTTCAAAATATCCAGCTTCACAAGTGGTTCGACCTGTCATGAAACCTGTAACTTCTAGTTGCTGACTCAATTTAGACGATGATGTGGTCTGGTAGAATACTTTCTGGTTTCAGCTTGGTAAGGCTGATAACACTGATGACTTATCAAGGTTTTGTTGAATAGCTCACGTAGTTTCATCTCCCTCTTCCCATGCAAAATTGTACTTTGTGAGAATGGAGGTAGGGTAGACTTACGGTGAAGACCTAACTGAAGCTCCTGTCTTTTGCACCATTGGGGAAATTTCCTTTGTACCTTTGGGGAAATTGTTTCTATCTCACCTTCATTTGTCTTGCATTCCTTCCTCCACCCTTTCTTTTTTTTTTCTCTTTTTTTTTTGTTTGTTTAGTTTTTTCATGTTTAGATCGTTAGGTGCTTAAGTGCAGGTATTAGACTGTGACATCTGTTATATTCTATCTGCTACAGTGAGGCTTGATCTTAGTTGAGTTTCTGGCTCCTGCTGAATACAGTGAATGCCCACGTTTAGTCACCTATAGAGTCTACAAAGGCTGAGTCTATAAATTCTGAGCAAGCTGACTGGGCAAATGTGTTGGATTCTGCAGAGACCTTGGGAGATGTTTGCCCTTTGATCATTTGCAAGATTTCTACCCTATTTTTTTTTTCTTTGGTACCCAAGGATATGAATAGCTGTAATAATCAGAATAAAACTTATTTCTAGGCAGAACCAAGTTACAGGAAGATATTACCCAACACGTTCCTTTGCGTAGGAGCCTGAATCCATTCCATTATTTTCTCAGCCAATATTTATGGTCTTCCAACCTCTTCCCCATGGCAATTGGCTAAAGTTTGAAAGCAATTACAAGTCTGGGCTGATGCTTGTCAGTTTGTAGGAGGGAGTAACTAAGTGCTAACATTCAAAAACAATTTCACTTTCTCTGCCTGAAAGAGTCTATTGGGAGAAGACCCTTTCCTCTGGGTCAAATTGTTCATATTTTGTCAGTGCCAGAACTAGTTGGGTGCAGTTCTGAGATGGAAAGAACCTATTTTTCCCAACTTCTCTCTCATGTTTTGTTCTTCTAGAGTCTTTTGCAGAGGATCCAGATCTTCTCCATACATTTATACCTAAGCTTAGACATCTTTTCAGAAATAGCAATCATAACATTGCATTCCACGATAAGTGTCCAAACAACACCTTTGCCCAAGATGCCCCACCAGCGACCTTCATCCTCCCTGCTAGGCAGATAGCAGTATTCCTAAATTTAGAACTGGGTTTCTGGTTGTGGAAAAAAAAAAAAGAATACATTAACAGCACCCCTTCATTTTAGGAGTCATTCGGGTAATGTGTTTGAGAGCCATATCTGGTTTTGGATAGCTAGAGAGATTGAAAGTGTGCAAGAAAAAAATCATAACTTTCATTGTACTAGCCTTCCCATTTCACTTTTTAAAGTCCCCTTTTCTTTCTCCGGATATTTCTTCCCCATAAGTAGACCCCACTGTATGACAGAAAGGAGCCGTTACTGCTTCACTGTACAAAGCGACATTAATCAATTCGCACCAGAAATGCCTCATTTTGGCAATCCTTGAGATTAAAGCCCTCTCATTTCCAAAGCACGTGTCCAACTCATGTACCAGCAACGAAACATCTTTGTCTCTCTCGTAGCTCTTTATTCTTGAAACCAATATGGAATCAATAACTGAACAGTTCTCTCTGATATCCTAATTCCTTACGGCATCCACTGCTCATTTCTCACAAGCATTAGAATGACTTCTGGGATGGAGATGGTCCTAAATTGAGGATCTGCATTCAGGATTTGATCCTGGTTCTGACTTAATTTTTAGTGCCTCTTTCCCACAGTCTGGGATGATGACAGTGTGAGAGCTAGAAGGTATCGCTGCCGCCGCCTGCCCTTGTGAATTGGAAATTGCTCCTCTCTCTGACATCACTGCATCGTGGTCCTGGGAAAGAAGCTAAGCATGATTGCAGGGTAGGAAAAAAAGCACTGAAAGAAAAATTACTTTGGTTTGAGGTTAAATCCACAGTTACAGTCCAAAGGACTGACTGTCCTTTACAGCAAGCCATTGAGGGGAACACTCACTCAGAAATCTGGCAGGCAGAGGAACCTTGAGATAGCTTGTGATAACCAGACCAGAAAATAAGGGAGTGGAGCCGATGGAAGCTGGCCTGGCACTACACAATCTAAAAATAACATATGATTTCAATAAGTTACTTCTCCTAGCTGCATTCTTTAAATGCCTCTTTATTCAGCACTATATACAGCGGGTTCTACGCTCCACATGCTATACATAGCTTATCTTGCAGCCTGAAATAATCCTGAAAAAACAAAAAAAAAGCCCCCAAAACTCTAGAGATGCAAAACTTCAGTCTATAAATTAATGGCTCAGCACCAAACTCTAGGCCAGACCACCGTGCCTGGGAGCTGGTAAGCGCTTTGTGAAGTTTCCTGTTATCTCCTGGTGCTTCTCTCCTCCCCGGTTACATCATCCCTTCAGCTTCACATCTGCACCCCTGAGCACCTCTGGGTGCCTGTTTGCATACCACTGAAATACATTTTTCACAGCTTTCTTGAGAACTACTGCAGCTGGAGGTGCTCAGGTGGAGCTGACAATAATGTAACGCTTTTTTTTTGAGGTTTTTGTAGCCTAGGCAATTTTTTTTGATGATGGCTAATGAATGCTGTAGGGTCTGCACTGAGCATAAAAACTACAGTCCCAGAGCACCCACCAAGGACTGCAAGTAGGAGAATCTTTGTTTCTGAGCCCAAAACCTGCCCTCTTACCAGCTCCGTGTTCTTCCTGTGCGTGTACGAGGGCTACCCGCCCCCTCAGCAGCCCGTGTGCGTTTCAGGTAGGAAATAGCACAGACCAGAGATGATGTCATGTTTTTCAATCCTCATGGAGCTTTTAAACTGCTGGAAGACTGTGTGAGTAATGAATTGTTAAAAATGGTTCATGTCAAGAGGTCGCTGCTGTTGCGGCAGGATGTGCCAGTGACTCAAAGAAAAGGCGAATGGCTTATTTCTCTGAGCGAGCAATGATTCATTAACATCTGCCTTTTTCTATTTGTACGTGTGAATTCTCTCATTGACTTGCTGATTTTACTTTCCATTCTCTTTTACAGTAAGACTATTGCTGTTTTAGATTATTTTAGTCCTTCTATAGGCAACTTTTTTCCACTGCCCTCATCCACTTCTTCCTTGGGAAGGATTTGCTGCTGAAACTCCCTTTAACAAGAACCGTGACTCTCTGAAGCCCCTTTGTCTGGAACCGGTGGCATTATGAGATCCTTCGGTGCCAAAGTGCAAAGCATTTCACAGAAAGTTTTTCTTAGAGGCTTACGGAGTACGGGACTTCTGAGAGAGGTAGATCTGAAGTGACTGAGAGCTCCTACACAACGGCTCTCCTCTCTTTCAAAGTTCTCCCCTTCTCCACGCTGCCAGGCTGTCTCACCCAGCATGCTGCTGATTTTGTCGGTTTGGTCAGATCTATCTTTAGCGTCCACCTCTGGAGAAATCGGTCGGTTTTCATGTTTCGTCAAAACACTCCGAATCAAATTAAAGCCTGTGATTTTTGGTTTGTGTTCTTAGCTGCCAGCAGGGCGCTGGTGGGTCTCTTTAATGACAGCCTTGGGTACATGCAGTTCTGCTGCGGCATTCTCCGCTTCCAAGAAATGCTGCGTGTAGGTGCTGGCAATGCCTCAGAGGTGAGGGTACGCTGACAAGGCAGTGTCCCTCCTCTTCCTCTGTGCCGCTGTGGCCCAAAGTATGGTGGGCAGCTCTCAGAAACAGAGCAACTCCAAGTCAAGGAGCTGGGGTGGGACCTACCCTTTAGGGCAGCTTCAAAAGAAGATGGTTCATTTAAACTTTTTTAGTGCTAATGTTTGTCATGAAATGGGCAAAAAGGGTTTAAAGGATTAAACCGAAGCTTTAACTATCATGGCTCTGATGTCTAAACGATCCCAGTCTTTTCATCCCCAGCATTTTCTGGACTCTAAGCTCCATCCAAGTAAACTTTTCCAGACTCTTACATTCCTTCCCTCCCTCTTGTCTTGGTTGACTTTGGCCAGGGCCTCTCTGCACTCCCAGTTCATTCAATTCAGGCCCAAGTCTGAAGCTAGAACCGTAAATGTGTTCTCAGAGATGCTTGTATTTGTGACCACAACAGGGAATTCATCACCTCCATTTAAATAATGAGAATGTGACTGTTCATGTCTATATTTTTAGAAACCACAATATAGTAAAGGCTTGGACGGATGGTGGGCAGGGAGTGATTGTGGAGAAATGGAGGGCACAAAAGTCATACCAGGAGAAGAGCTTAAGCACATGTCCTCCAGCCACTCTTTGGTTATTTTCCCAATAAAAGGAGAGATTTATTAATTTTTGCTTATGGTTTGGAATCATTAATCAGTGCTGTTTACCCTCAAAATTGATATTAAAGGCGACTAGAGCATCTTTGGGGTTTTTTGGTTTGGTTCAGAAAACAGAGAGTATAGTGATTAGATTAGGTTTGAAAACAGAACAACATTGAAACCCACATAGTAATTTGATTAGAAACACTTTGTCACATCTTAGCAAACTTGAAGAACATTCCTCTGTTAACCCCTTGGTGATTTCAAAATTATGTTGGAATTGCGGTTCTTGCTGACCCACACAAGTTAAGCCGTAACCCTGGTTCCTCCCGCAGATGACAATGCGTAGTCCTGCTGCCCGGTGCTGAAGTGGACGCTAGTGGCTGCTTTTTCTGGGTGTTGTCTCCCAAGGCAGGGCATGTCCTTGGCTCTTCCCAGAACAGAGCTCTCATTTCTTACACGACAAAAGGAAAACGCCACAGGGCAGGAAACCGTCTGTGTCCTGCTGCTGAAGAGCTTGCGCTTTGAGTTAAAATAGAGCACAAGTATTGTACAAATGGGATGGGATTTTTTTTTTCCTTCTTTCTCTGATTTTTATACTACCATTATGTAGCAGTGAAAACTGATAATATGAAACACATGGACTGTCAAGTGACACTGCTTCTGTGTCAGGGGAAGCTCCCACACCGCCGGCTGCAGGGCTGCCTCTTCCTCTGCCTCTCCTTTCTGGATTTTCCAGGGAGACTCTCTGAATCAACAGTCTCTGATGATCTCATGGCAGATGCATAAAAGTGCAAATTTCAGCATTTTTCAAACCTCAGGTTACTTCAGATCTAACAAGTGTGCTTCTACCACCTGCAATGGAGTAGGAAAATAAAATTTTCCACGCAGTCTCCCACAGCCAAGGCGCTCTTGGCCTCTGCTCCTCATGCAGAAGACCCCTATTTGATGGGAATAATTGCATTATAGTATCACTCATGCTTGACTTCTAAATAAAGCTTCTGCAATCTCTTTGGACTACCCTTAGGTTGAAGGCCAAATACTCTTAAAAACTGACGTAATTTGCTGAATGTCAATAGCTTTGTACCCTCAGCTGTTGTAAGTTAGTGCAGCTCCATAAAAGTCAGAGGGTCTCTGTTCATTGACATCAGCCGGGTTTATGACGCAGAGGTTCTATTTCGGCAGCAGCCTGCTTTCACAGAGATGGGGGGACAGGCAGTTTCCTGCGGTTTGCCGGGCAAGCACAAAGGAAGGAGGCAAAAGGAGATGAGTTTCTAAAGGTCTTTGTGCAAAATAGCTTTTTCAGCTGGTACTTTTTAAGAGAGCTTAATGAAGACAGACCACAGGACGAGACCATCGTATGCTGCGGGGCAGGACTACGAGAACTGTGTGGTGCAGACTGTGCTACTGAGCAAGGGACTGGTCCCATGAGGAGAGGGATGCTGCTTTACTGCACCGCCCTCTCCCTCTTGCTGCCTCTGCTTATGCCTTCATGAACATTGCAAGTCTCTACAGGACCACATTGCGTTTTTGTGAAGCGCAAGATAGTAACTGCCACGAAGTGCATAATTTTACACCAGTATGGGAGGCAGAATACGACCCATAATTTCCAGGGAAAAGGAATAACTTAAACCGTGGTTCAGATTGCCGTGACACTTTCTTTCCTTTTACATAATGTTCTAGGGTATAAAATCATTTTAGAGATGTCACTCAGCATACTTTCAGAAGCATTTGCGTCCATAAGAGAAAGGAAGGTAGGGCACTACAAAGCCACGTGATCTAGAACGCATATTTTCCAACCGTGTCTTGATGCAATGCTGTGACTGGCTGTTGTTCGGAGAGACTACACCATTTAGTTGTGTCTGCACAGCAGCATTAAGGCCTGTGGGGAGGGAATCCAGGAGCAGCAGCTGGCTGCAGGGTGGAGACCTGCAGGGAATGTTTCCAGTTATCCCAGCAACATGTGAACAGGAATGCAAAAGCGGCTTGTCAGGGTAACTCTGCTGAAGTTCAGTTAACCTTGGTGCTGCTCACCTTTGTTAACCACATAACGAAGACAGGTCTGTACAGACAAGAGTACTTTTGTATGCCTGATTCCAAAAATCTTCTAAAAGATCCCTCAGGCTCACGTGGTGATCTACAGGCTTCTTCGTGGTCTCTGCAGCCTTTGCCTGTCGCCGCTGTCTGGCAGAATGATGTGCCACTATGCCAAGCTTGGCCTTCGATGAGGTGTCCACATCAAAACATTTGTGCTGAATATGGCGAACTGCCTATGGGCTCTACCTCACACTGCAGTCCTAGGCCACTTTCACAAACTTTATTGCTTGGAAATTTTGATCAAGAGTCACTTTCATTTTTTATCATAAACGAAAGCATGCAAGCATCCTTGCCATTCAGCATGAATTCTCAGCCGTTGACTGTTCTTGATATCTCACCCTGCTTGTTGTCAGAACGATTACAAACCACTTGCAGAACTGTTGGAAATGCCTGAGAACCTGAGAACATTGTGTCTGCAGTACAGCTACAGGTCGTTGGTTTTTTGGGTTTGTTTTTTTTTTGTTTTTTTTTTTTGCAAGTCTCTTAACACTCCTCATTCACACCTAATGATATATCCACAGGATGCTGCCCCTACAGCTGAAGTTTTGCAGTGGCCCGTGGATGCTCCTGCTGTGCTGTGCACCACCGGAGCCGCTGCTCACAGCTGGCTCTGCACTGAGATGGATCTGGAAGGATTTGAAGGGTCTGTTTTGGTGACCAGCTGCTGGAGCCAGCCATGAGGAGCAGACAGCACCTAGCACTCCAGCTGTTTTCAGTAACCTGGGGCAATCCTTTCTGAGCTAGTTTTTGGTGGTTGTATGCCAAAGTCTTTCCCTAAAGCCCACCAGTGGTACTGGCACCATTCACCAACAGATGAGTTGCAGAAAAGTGCACTCACAGCTTGAACTCGCTTTGCTTTAGTTCTCCCCGACGGCTAAAACACAGTGTCGATCAGGACTGAGACATGCCAAACAACCACCACTGCTGCACACAGTGCAAGAATATGCTTTTTGAAACCTTTAGCAGTACACACAATTTGAAGCAATGAGCAAACAGATTACCGTATACAGCCAGGAACTCACAGAAGCTTAAATAGGGTAGACGTATCATCTTAGACAACATCCCTGAATTCTGGCGCTACCCTGGAGCTTCATTTCCATAAACTCAGATAAATGTTTGGTATTAGTGATGCAGGGAGGTCAGAACCTCAGCTCATGACGCTCTACAACTGTTGGCTGCAGCCATGTGGAGCACTCTTGTTCCAGACCCCGCTATAACTTACTGGAACACTCATGGAAAGAGATGCACCTGCTTTTCCTGGACTCCTCTCAATGACGCAGCATATATCTGAAAATACTTCTTCCATCTGCTGACTTCTGGTTGAAGTTTGTTTCTCTTCTTTAAGGTCTCTTTTTCAAACTCACAGAACTAGAAAAAAGGTCTGCCTCATAAAAAAAAAAAACCAAAAAAAAAACATTAAGTGGTTCTGAGGAGGAAAGTTAAAGAAATCCCAAAGAAATCACTCGGTGACTCCCAGCAAGGAATGCTGGATGTAGCCACGTAATCCCTGGGCTCACACTGGTGCACGTTGCTGTGTTGAAATCAAGAAATACTTAAACTTCCAAAGTGAATTAATTTATCTGCTGCTCTGAATTACTTGTTTTGCTTTAGGAAATATGACAGCATTATCCAAAAATGTTCTCTTCTGAGTTGATTACGGAGATGAGTTGCTGGAAGATATCAAACATTTACAGCTCCAAAGGGAGAGAGGTTTATGCAGGGTAAGAAACTGAAAACGCTTCAGGTATTCATACTTCTGACAGACAAGGCAGGCATTTATGATGTACAAACAATGTGAACAAACAAGAAGTTTGTACAGGAAAGACGTGATGGACCAAGCAGTGTTGCTTTACTTCAGTTCCTTAGCTCAAGCTGGTTCGTGATGGCTAAGGGTCTGGTCCAGGGGCAATCAGTGGACAGACTGTACGGGGATTGGGTCTAGAAAAACAAGCTCTCTGTTTATACAAATCTTTTGCAAATGTTTTCAAACACTTTTGAGGAGACAAAATGATGCCAGAAAACTCAAGATTTTTTTTTTATTATTTACTTTTTTAATTCTTGAATTTTCCATGTGTCCAAATCAGCTGACTGGTTCTCAGACATCATAGAATAGTTTGAGTTGAAAGGGACCTTTAATGGTCGTCTAGTCCAACCCCCAATATAACTTAAAAGAACTTAAAGATAACTTAAACTATTCTAACTGTAGCAGTGGGAAGAGCTTGAGTTACTCGCAGAAGAACTAAAAGGGAGAAGTAATCATCAATCAAGTGAGGCAGTTAATGGCAAATTAAACATGGAAAAAGCATCAAATGAATTTAAAAGTTGCTGGCTCTGATTTTGAGAGTATTTTGTACTAGATAGCTTCCCCGGTAAACGTCCAAATATACTTGGATCTAAAGTGTTCCTAGATACTAGCCAAGCTGCCACAATCTTTTTTAGTTTCCATGATCCATCTCCTTTGCAGCTAATCTAGCATGTACTACTGATTTTATTGACAGCTCCGTCACCTTTGGACGGCAAGTCTGCGGTTAGCATGTGCGTACATTTTTAACTTTCAGCAAAAGCGCCGAGACTTGATATAATGCAGGAGGAGACACTTTTAATAAGATGCTTAATTTTGGTCTGTCTCTGTCAAGGCAACGTGAAAACAGACACTAAGTTCTTCTGTTCCTTTCTAAAATCCTGAATCATGTAATATTAACCAGGAATCATTTTTTCTTTCAGTGAGAAAAAAAAAAAAAAAAAAAAAAAAAATTTTTTAACAATTT
>WHYT01016670.1:193280-222685 GCA_009806455.1 Tetrax tetrax
AAAAAAAAAAAAAAAAAAAAAAAAAGACAACTTTTTTAGCTAATTGACTATGAAAATAGAGATAGAACCAAGTAATAAAACTTGGTGGAATCTTTGAAATATGAACCAAATGTATAAAACAGGAGACTATCTGTTCAGAAATCTAAAATAGGCTGATACCTACAGCTCCCACTTTTCTCTATGTAGTAATCTAGTCCAAGGTTAAAAGTGGCCAAAAGCTTAGTTCAGCTTGCCATAGATATTTTCCTAAAACCTGGCTAGACTCCAAATGCCCTGTGTAGATAAATCAAGATCTGATAGCCAAGACCATACCGAATGCTTTATATCAGTCTTATTAAACTTATCTATCCATGTCACTTGTCTGTCACTCTGTCCCTGGTGTGAAAAACATTATATAAGCTGTATTTTGTTATATGGTGTTACTGGAATTCAGGCTATGACCTGTGGAAAGTCACATTGTGTTTGCACAGGATTCAAGTGTCCAGGGGATCTGAAAAACTCGTTTAGCTCTTCTTTGTTTGGAAGGTTTTAAAACTCATTTGTCATTTCTGTTTGGAAGGTTTTTAAGTCACTGTAAACTAAGCATAGGCTGAGAGACATCTCTCCCCCGAGTCCTTCTTTCAGTTCTTGCTCAGTCTGCGTATTTAGCTGATAAAGGTGTTCACCTCTTCTGAGGTCAAGAGAGATGCTAGACAGGGGTCCTGGGGTTGGTCTGAAACTTGCAGTAGGACTCTCTGTGCAGTAAGAATAAATCAAATTATTACACTGATAACGTGGCCTTCTGCTCAGGAGCAACTTTCCCAATCTCTGTATTTAACTCTAGCCGTTTTCTAGCAAAATATCACTGAAAAGTCAGGGAGTCTATGAGCAAATGCATCTCATTGCTGGAGTGGAACAGGAACTCAAGGTACCATTCCCTGATCTCTGAGGATGGCAAGTAAAAACTCAGATTCTCCTTCCTTGCTCACAGCTAATGTTGTAGGCTCAGCTTAACTTTTACAACTCTGCTCTCTCCTGTGTCTGGTAAGGCACAGGAGTGGCAAAGACTGATTGGTCTTTGAGTCTGTATAAACCACAAAATATCTCCCAAAGCTTTGAAACATAAATCACACAGTTAAAGACCAACAGCCATAAACAGACCATGGCATAGGAGAAGGCAGGAAGGAAGGATGATGGCCCTAATGCTTCCGGGAATTTGTCCGATAAAACCAAGGCTTGGCTTTGTCCCATATTACTGAGAGAGTAAACCAACCCTAATACTCTCCCCCCAATAATCTTGAAGTAAAAAAAAAAACTCCGTTCTGCCTCCAGCTCTGGCTGTGGGTTAGATAAAACGGGCATCTCAGGGATGTGAACGTGCACTGTGTACCTAGCAGAACTTGAGTGTGAGGTTCACACTGCATAAACCTGATGGGCACAAAGAGATCTCACCCCCTTGCAAGTATACAGCTGTCCAACTAGACAGATCGGAGCACTGGGCTGTGATTGAGGGCATGAAATTTAACAAGTTGAAATGACAGATTCTGCAGCTAGGACGGAGTAATGCTGGGTGCAAGTATGAACTGGGAGAGGAGTGGCTGGAGAGCAGCCCTGCTGAAGGGGATGTGGGGGTGCTGGCTGACAGCAGGCGCGGTGTGGGTCAGCAGCCAAGAGGGCAAACCACATCCTGGGGTGCATCAAACCCAGCACAACCAGCTGGTCAAAAGAGGTGATTATCCCGCTGTAGTCAGCGTCGGTGCAGCCTCACCTTGAATACTGTCTGCAGTTCTGAGCCCCAGAATTTAAGGGATGTGAAGGTCCTTGAATGCATCCAGAGGGAAGCAGCAAAGCTGGTGAAAGGGCTGGAAGGGATGTCCTGTGAGGAGCAGCTAAGGACGTTGGGCTTGTCTAGTTTAAAGAAAAGGAGGCTGAGGGGTGACCTCATCACTCTCCACAGCATCCTGAGGAGGGGAAGTGGAGAGGGAGGTGCTGATCTCTTCTCCCTGGCATCCAGTGATAGGAGTCATGGGAATGGGTCAAAGCTGCATCAGGGGAGGCTTAGACTGGACATTAGGTAGTATTTCTTTACTGGGTGGTCAAACACTGGAACAGGCTTCGTAAAGAGGTGGTTGATGCCCCATGCCTGCCAAGGTTTAAGAAGCATTTGGACAGTGCTTTAATTTTTGGTCAGTCCTGAATTAGTCAGACAGTTGAACTAGATGATCCAACTGAAACAGTCTATTCTGTTCTATTGACTTCATGTAGAAGTTGAGGCGGCATCAAAGTTCAGATCTGGACCTGAAATGCTGCTCAGTTTTCAGTATACTTTCAAATCTCTGTAGCACTTGGTGCTTCAGGGCTGGATTTAGGCAGCACTTAGAGAAAAATGGACCAGAGACCAGGTTCTGGTACTACTAAGTCACTTGGCACAGTGTTCCTTTCCTCCATGACAGCCCATCCTTTAGCTGCCACGTCAGTCTCTCCTTCAGCACAGTGGTTTCGATTCACACTACCGGCACTGTAGAAAATGCATTGAAACCTCACTGCGCTGATTTGTTTTCCTTCATTCAGTTTTGTTTCACTGGTTTTATTAGTGCCAAGCAGAACCAGCCCTTTGAACAGTTTATTTGAAAACCTTTTCATGGTGACTGCTGGGTGTCCCCTCCGGAGCACCAAGCACTGCACATGGCCAGGCTTGGCAAAATGCTCTGAGAAACGGCTCTTCCCTTTCCCCACTCCCCACGCTGCATTTTGTGGTTTGCTATTTAGAGACCTGGGTAGGAGCACAGACGGAATAAATCAGCTGGTGGTAGCCAAGTGACCGCACCACTTCTGAGAAACGCTACATCTCTCTTTCTGTTGGATGTTTATGTGAGGTGCCCAGAAGTTGCTCTTGTGTCAGGAGTGTCAGGAACAATTTGCTTTGCGAAGCACTAAATCTCCCAGTCTGTTCTGCTTCCGGGAAGGCTCCCCAGCAGAGACGCCGGGAGCCCGCTCACGGGGAATTTCCAGCCAGCCCGGGGCTCTCCTCTGAACCAGCGTCCGTGTTGCTAGAGCGTACAGGAATGAGGCCAAAACCACCATCTATATATCACCTCTGCGGATGTGGCATATAAGCAGGGGAAAAGGGGGAGGCACGCATTAAATCTTACAAGTACCATTCTGTTTTCCCTTCCTCCTCCTCTTCCACCCCCTCCCCTCTCCTTTCAACCCCCTGCTTTTTTTTTCAGTAGCTGATGGGGATGGTAAAATTCCAGGGGGCCAAGACAAACTGCTAAACGTTGTGATTCCTAATGGTTCCTCTTGAAAATTGCTGACAGATGCTGGTCCTGAGATCAGAACAGCAGCGGCTGCCAGTGTCAGGCTCGGGGCCAGGCATTGATTCCCTTTTTTAATAACAAAATCTAAATCTATGGTAACTCTCCGGGCAGAGACGATGTGCCACTTTTCTCAAAGTTTCTCCTTGTCCCCTCATCTTCCCTCTTTATTCCTATTCACTTTCCCACTTCCCCAGACCTTACCCTTTTATCCTCCATTTCATAATCTTAATTCATAACTTTTCTGTCTTTTTTTCCCCTCTCTTTCTTCCTTCCCCATTTCTTTTTGCTGTCTAGCTACTGGATTCTATGGATGTTTGCCCAGCTAACAACTTAGAAAAAGTAAAGTGCAGGAATTTGACTGATGCAGCAAGTTTCTCTTCTTTTTGGAACCTCTAATTCACAAGAGAGCCTATTTGTGTTTCAAAATAGTAGGTGGCTAGAGCCAAAGAGGGAGATGGAATGGGGGCTCGGTACTGAGGTCAGTCAGGGTCTTGCAGAGGAGACGGAGGTAAGCTGCCAGCTTAGGGAAGGAATGTGTTTTGATTCCAGCCAGACGCGTAGCTGTATTGGTGCACACTGTGGCTGAACTATTGTTGCATCCATAATGCGCCTCGGCACCTGGCATAGCAGTCTGAGCTTTTTCCTCACTTAATTCCGGCTCCCTGTGACATAATATCTCTAACTGGACGTTTTGTAAAGGGAGAGATTAGCCACGGTTTCAGTTTTGCTGGTAGAGCTTGGAAAAGCACTGACACAGTCCCAAACGTTGTCATGAGTTTAAGAAACAATAGCAGGCCCTGGAATGTGGAGAAGGGATGCATTTGTCCCTAGAAAGGTTCATGAAATCTGGACTGAATTGGAAACTGCTATTCTCCAAGGCACAAATTTCTGCCAGCATGCAGGGTTAATTCTCTGATTTATCTTTCTAAGGATTGCTGTGAATGTGGAAGCACCTGAGGTGCAGAGATGAGTTCCTGGGAATTGGGTCTGAGGTTCTTAGTTTTCAGTAAATACATGTGCACAGTTGGGTGACCAAATCTGCTTTCTTCGGTTACTTCTTTGTAAGTGTGCTACAGCCATTAGTTGTGGCGTAGGATATTCAGACTGGGTGTGGGGGAAACATCTTCTCAAGGAAGATAGTGCAGCTCTGGGCACGTTACCAGAGAAGGTGTGCCACTGATGTCCCCAGGGGCCCTCAGCCTTGGCTGCCTTGATCTAGTACTGGCAATAGTCTAATAGCCAAATGGGAAATTGGACTAGGAACCTCCAGAAATAATTTCCAGCCACCACTTCTGTGATTCTATGATGTTCAGATGCTGGTTGGCGAGGGCAGGATGTAAACACAAGTAGGCAGAGCTCTTTCCCTGAAAATATTCACGTTTGGATGTTGTGTTGAGGGATATGATTTAGCTGAGAAGTATTGGTGATGGTTGGACTGGATGATCTTTTAGGTCTTTTCCAATCATGATAATTCTGTGATTCTGTGATTCTGTGATATTCACTACTGAGATACCCAACTGAGGCGTATCACTGTTCCAACAACCTGATTATAAAAATAGTGAAGGCTACTCCTTACCTTTTGTCTTCATCAGCAGTGTCAACAGACTTCAAGATAGCATCATGGAGTTGCTTTGGGCCAGAAAGTATGGCCCATTCAGAGCTGTGCTGCTTAACCAAGCCTTCCTTTCACCAGTGTAGCGATTCATGCGTGGAAAGCCATTTTATCCCCTTTCCTGCCTACAAGGGATTCCAGTATATCCCCTTATCCAACATGCGAGTGTTGGAGACTGAAATCTGCCAGAGATGTGAATCCCCAGCTCCCAGCTGGCAGCATTACTGGTCACGCTTGCAGAGTGTTTTGCTGTCTTATGAGCAGCTGTCAACACCACTAAGGGAATGCCTCTCACTCTGACCAGCAGCCACGGGAGATTAATGTGTGTGATCCTAGAGGAATTGTTTCTTCTGGCTGCTGATGTGCCACAATTAGCACCTTCCTCTCTAAGCTGGTACTTGCTTCCTTATTAATAAAATGATTGTGGAGGATTTCCTTCCAGAGAGTTGGGGGAGTGCCATGTTAGAGAGGCAGTGATGATGGATCAGCCGAACAGAGGCACGGCCTGGGAGCTGTGCAGATATTGCATTGCTCATGTCACCACCTCATTACTGTTGTTGGTTTTTATGTCACCATAAACATTCGGCTGCGCCGTTTCCCCCCAGTTGCAGACAGTGAAACCAGGGAGCTATCAGCACCTCTGAGGAGGCACTCAACATGATGCAGGAGCCAGTTCAGTGCCTATACAAAGGACACCATAAAAGCAGCCCAGGAGAAATTTGAGCACAGGCATCCATAGGATAGGCTATGCATCCTCTCCTGAGGCTGGAGGATTATAATGAAACTTCAGAAGAAAACCTCATCTCCAAAAGGGGGACATACAGCACTGATGTCCTTTTGTCTCATGGTTCCAACACGTAAGAGGTAGCCAGGCTGTAGAGAGTCTCCTGTTGTTGGAGGACGCTGTGAAGTGTGGAAATACATCAGCCTCACAGCTGCATCCACACCACCACTAATGCAGAAGGCAAGTTCCTCTGCATTTTTAACATGGACAGTCTGAAAGGTGAAGCAGCTACGCATGGGCATCCCCATAACTGGTTAAATGAAGAAACTCAAGCAACTGACTCACTGACCTGCATTCATTTTCACTGCGGTCTTCAAACACTAGACAGCAGGGGAGAGCCTGCTTGAAGCTGCAGCCGTTCCCGAACCGTGAGCTATCTCCAGTGCAATGCAGTGCTCTCCAGCTGCACGGGGACCATGTTCCTTCTGTCACCTAACACAAAAGAGCAGGAACCACGGTCTATGCTCTCGGTGAGTGTTGTTTGTTCTTCAGTGCTCTGCTTGTCTGTAGCACGTATGGGTATGGTGCTGCTCTGTATCTTCTGTAGAAGGTATAACTGTTTGAGATCACAGGGCAGACTGTGGCAGTCGCAGATATTTCATTCAAAACCAGAAGGAATTATGTTGCTTCAAGCCACAGGCGCCTAACCACAGATGGGCAATTAATACCTAATGTCGAAAACATGATTTGAGTCTTCCAACTCTTAAAACCCAAGTGCTACAGAGTGAAAGCGCTAGCCTTGCCTGTAAGAACTGATGAAAAAATACCAGTCAAGTCATTTAATTCAGTAAGGAACAGCAGTGAAATAGCACATATATACAAAGAAACTCATTACGCTGTTTGATATTCTTGGCAAGATACAGGGCATATCTAATTGTCTGTTCCGTTGCTGAGTTCACCGCCTGACCATAGTGAATAAATAATGTTAGAGGAAGTAAAGTATATATATCTGGGTATATATTTCTATAAATGTCTCTGCTATAACTGCTATTTATTACTTATAGTGTGGTAACACCTAAATCCCATCAGAAATTGCAGCTTTGTTGTTTTAGGCACTGTACCCACCCAGAGTGTCTAACACAGCCTTTGTCTTGACATGCAACCTTCAATAAGACAGCCTTAAGTCCTGAAGTGTGCTTGGAATGGGAGAATGAGTATCATCCATTCGCCGTCGATACTGGGGCAGTGGCCTGTCCGCTGGGAACGCTCCTTGTGAGGGCACCAAACTGGCTGCGCGTTCTGCAGAGAGACGTTCATGTCTGGCTGTGGGTGCAGGGCATGAACATGTACCGTTTCTCACAATGGCTATAGATGACACCAGTTTCAGATCCTCCTCTAAGCCTGAATTCTCCGTGCACTGCCATGAGAATGAAAATAGAAAGAGAAAATGTAACAGTGAAAAGCAAGTGCTTTCATTTCACAAAGGTGTAGTAAATATGAAGTCAGTGGGGTTTTTTACATTCCTACTGATCTGGTACTTTGCCAAGAACTGTACAGGCTTACAAAGTCCACCTTGGGAGCTCAGACAGGAGAAGGAGGAAGATAATGGTGTCTTTTCCTTAAAGTGTTTTGCTTTCTGCCAGGAGATACTCCCATGCAGAACCAAGCTGCGATGGGAAAGAGATGGGAAGCAAATAGAGGTGCAAAATACATAAATAACCATGACAGGGCCTCTACAGAGCCAAAAGGCTTTGCATGTGGGAAGAACTAAGTGGGGTGACAAAAAAAGGCTATAGGTTAAAACCCAGGGGACTGTCTGTGCTAGAAAATGACTCATTATTAACAACACTTGTCAAAAATAAGTCCCTTCCCCATTATGAGGGATTGAAAACACATTGGCTACTAGAGTAAACAGAGCCAAAATGTTTTCAGTACTTATTATAGAAAATGTATGAGACCCCTGAGCAAGAGATTTCTGTAAAAGAAGGTGGGAAAGGTTTGGCTTTCTCTACCCAGGCAATCAGGTAATTAACCAGGCAGAGGGTACTGAGAAAGAACTCCTCGCTGCAGCTCTTGTCAGCTGCGCATGACTCCAGAGCTCAAATTCCCGTCAGGCACCAAACCAGGACCTGCACAGTGGTCCCAGACCATTCGAGTGAGAAATGGCACGAGCGAGACCAGCATCTGACTTCTGCTGTCTTCTTTGGCCCATGTTTTCTGCAGCCATAGGAAAGCACGTACGAGTCCGTGTCGCTGAGGTAGAGCTGTAAGCATGTGCCAACGTGTGTCCAGACAGCCTGCGCTCGCCTCTCCCCCAGCTCTTATACCCTGATTATGTCACTTGTACCCTGATTATGTCACTTGTACCCTGATTATCTCCCTCTATGGCTGCATCTTCTTGGTGCCCTGTAATAAAGTGCATTGCTTGTCCTCCTCGAGGGCCTGTGCACACACAATCTAGAGCATTTCTAACTTACGGGCTTGGGTTTCTTCGCGTGGAAACTGAAGTGCAGGAAGGGCTGAGCAGGGTTGAGACATGGTCCCGTCACAGAGTTGGAGCTTTGCCAGTACTAACACCTAGACCTGGGAGCCAAGAAGCATTCCTGGGTCCTACAGTATTGCCTGGCTTATAAATTACGGCCTCATAACCCTGGTTACATCAAGCACCTTCTTAGTTCACACTTGCATCATGGTGAGATTATTAAAAATCAAGTGTAGGGATATGAAAGGACTTTGTCAGCCTTTTGGACTTCAGAACTAGAGGCAGAACAGTTTATATGACGCAGAAACACAGTCTGTGTGGTCCAACCTGGCTTTATTGCTGAGGGAATTTTTAAAAATGGAAATATCAAAATTAACAATTAAATACTGGAAGATAACATTTAAAAAGTAAACAAAATAAAGCCAGGAAAAAAAAGTTTTAAATACAAAATTCTGTTTTTCCTATTTTTGCAATCTCTTTTAATGGCTTAGATAAACACCGTGGCTAATAATCTACACTTAATTTATCACATTTTTATTAGTAACCTAAAATCACACAAACATCCTCAGCTTGTTACCTTCCTTTTCTTGCTGTTACTGTAAACGTTTCAGAGGGAGCAAATGAAGGAGGATGTTTCACTGGTCATGGTGCTCGGGAAGTGTGTTGAAGTCTAGGTTTAACTGGAGACTCCTTAGGTGACCCCAGTAAATGCTCAGGCAGTATTTCAGCGCTTGGCTGTGATGGATTTCCATGGAAACGAGGTGCCTACATTCCTTGCAAGAGAGCAAGTTACAGGATGATGACCGGCCTCTGCAGCTGCAACGTGAGCGCGATCCGAGGAAACCTTTCACTGAGGGCTGCAAATCAGCCAACACGGCAGCTTCTTGGTGTCTCTGAGCCCTTAGGTTGGTTATTTCTCTGTCTCCTACCAGCAAAATGAAGATTTCAGTATTTTTTCCTCAAAGGAGTGAAGATGAGTACATTTCTGTTCACAAGGTTGACCTATATTAGAAAAATACTGGAATATATCAAAAGCGCCCGTAGTACGACACGGAAGCGGATGTCTGTGTGAAGACTTTGTGTGACTTGCTGGCCGGTTGCTGGTAACAGGGTGCTAAAAGCTGGGCCCACACGTTCACCTGGAGGGAACAGTGTTCCTTGTTAATTGTTAGTGCTTTTATAAAGGTTATCAGAGCTGCCCAGCAGCGTTTGCAAATGTCTGATTAACTCCCTTATACATGAGAAAACAAATAAGTGATTTCTTCTGGTTGTTATTTTCCTTCTGCATCTGCTTCTGTGCTGTGCTGGTAAAGGTTTTATGAAACTGAGTGATGCCCTCAAGAATCAGCCACATCTCCAGCAAAGGCAGCAGCAGGCTCAGCTCTGGGTATAGTTTGGCTTTTCTCAGATTTCTGGTTTCAAACAGCCCCTGGGGAGGCAGCAGCTGCGGGTGACCCCAGGCCCTCACAGGCGTACGTGGGTTCCTCACTAGTGGAGCCAGGGAAGGTAAAACCAAGAAATAACTAAATGCAGAGCTCAAGGGAGCAAAAAGTGAGTGTGGAGTGAAACCATGTCATGGGGGAGGTTTGCTCGCCATTTCTGGGGCAAAGCAGCTCAGACTGGAAAAATGTCAGAGAGGTGCATCAGGTGAGGTGGCCGACAGTGATACCTTGCATGGCACACACGCGGTGGTGGATCAGGGTGGGTGGACAAATACTTTCAGATTTAGAGACAGTTTGTGTCCTTCCTGCAACACAAGTAGAACTTGAGTCTGTCTGGAACAGGCCTAGTTTGCTCAATCACTGAAGAAATTGTCTTAAAATCTTGTGATTCTCCCTGCTAGCTGCAGCCGGGAGCTGCCAGCACAGGCACAAGTGACTCTGTCAGTATAAACTGTGTTCAGGATCCTGTGGGCTGGGTATATATTGTTTTTCTAAGCAAAAAGACACCCAGCACTTGGAATATCTAACCAGACCTCCATGGCGCTGAGTTGCCTGCTACAGCCACGTGTTCGCAGGTTATTGGCCTCGTAGGTGCGAGCAGGAGGGTGGACACCCCTGCAGGGGCATGGGGAACGCAGGGGCGTGTGTTGTCTCTCTGGCTCATCTCTTTGCTGGATTACTTTGATTTTTTTTTATTATTTTTTTTTCATAAACAGCCTTTCCTCTGTCTGGGTCTCAGTGCACAGCTCTACAGCTGGGACTGCAGTGGTGATGGTCGGTCCGTTCATTAACAACAATAACAGTCACTCCATCTAACCCACTGATGATACCTCTGGATCCTCTCTTCAGACACAATTCATCCATCCATCAGGATTCTCCCTGTTGTTATTCCCCTTGAAAAATATTCCTCATCTCACAGGCTGTCTCTGAGAAAGAGCTGGAGGCCAGGACATGATGCAGTGACTGTGGGGATCACGCCGGCTAGTGACTGCAGCATGAAATGCAGTCATTCCCTGACAGCTGGCTCTTTTTTCTTTTCTTGTTTCTCTTTTTCCAGTTCCCCCCACTGACGTTTGTTTGTAATTAGAGAAGAGAAAATTAATGAGTAAATCATAGGAATTAAAAATGTCTCCAAAGCAGATGGCTCCTATTAGCCATACTTTTTGGGCTGCAGTAGTTTTCCAATGCTTGGGACACAGTTCTGAGCAGCCACATTTGCAGACGTGTACTGATGTGGCAATTACATGCGTCAAGTGTCTCAGAAGATACATACCAAGGTAACCTAGAAGAGAGAGAAAAACTTTCAGTTCATTTTCATGGTAGGAATAAATCAACTACTTTATATAAAATATTTATCCCTAGACTGAGAGTACAACAAACAAAACTGACAAACCCCCCACTTTTTTCCATCCACATTGCTTTTTGCGTTCTCTATACGAAAAGCACTTCCCCCAGGACCTGTACAATCTGACGTTTGCCAAAGTGCTGGATGAATCTCGTTAAGATCCCTTAGTTTTTCAGTTGCCAATCAGTTTTCTGAGTCTCTGCACCGAATACTCAGGGCTCCTAGTTTGGGGCCAGTTTGTTAGCTTGAGCATGGTGCCGTGATGCCCATACATACCTAAATGTCATACCTAAAAGTGGCTGGATTAAAAAATAGTAACGGAATCCAACACATTAATCAACTCCTTAGGGAGCTGGGAGAACTCCTTAGTTCCTTTCTCTGGCTCTTAAATGGGGGAAGTTCTCCTCAAGAAAATACCCCGTAAGTATCTGCCAGTATTCTTGTATACACAAGTCACTCTATGCAATCTATTCGTATTCTGCGATACAAGGTAAGGGAGAAAAGTGCAGAGGGCTTTGGCCAGGGCTGGTGGTTGCCCTCTCTCCTTTCAAGCATGCTCCCAGCATCATTGTTTGCTTCACTGTTTGTTTAGACATTTCAAAACAACACTTTGGACTTGCTCCGCACAGCAGCTTGTCTCGTGCAAGGCACAACCATTTTTTAGCCTCAGCTAGAGGACAAGTCCAAGGGCTGAATTAGAAGGAGAAAAGTAATGTTCAGAGAACAACACCAGGGAACACTGGACATGCTAGAGATTAAAATGTGTTTCAAGGAGCTCCAGAAGAGTTTAACAAACACAGATGGTATGACAGCTACAGATTTCACATAACCTTTCAGGCAAAAATCAGCTGTCAAAAATGTTCAGCACACATTTAAAAATCTTTCATACAAATCCCACTTTTCTGCCAAGACAGACTTTCTCCCTTTGAAAAGCAGAAACAGTTTGCGAAGAGCCTTTCTCCCATCATTTAGTTGTTATGATTGATTGACATGTCACCCCAGAGACCATGCCCTTGACTTTTGTCATATCAATAGGGACTGGCAGAAAAGGAGAGGCAGAGCAGATGAGCCAGCCGGCGTATCTGTCAGTGTGTCTCCCGGCGAGACAAAAAGTGAAAAGCGTTGGTTGTGCGTACGTGGAGCAACAGTGGGACTACAAGGGTGATGTAGTTCCTCTGTACAGCTCTGGTCTGGGTCCTGAAAACCAAAGAAAAGCGTGTACATGAAACTTTTTCCTTCTAACTCCATCAGTTGATCTAATAAAGTGTAAACTATATTATTTCTCCCCACAAATCTTGCCTCACTGGCATCTTGGGCCATCACATTTCCTGCAAAACTGTTCTACTGTCACATGTCATTCTGGCGCTGTAGGAAGTGTGAAAACTTGTAAAGGAAGGTACAGAAGTGACATGAAGGCTGAGAAAATGCTTCAGAACAAGAACATAAATTGGTTAAATATGTTCAACTGGCAAGAGAAAATATTGAGAAGTGAAGTAAATATCTTATGTAAGTACATTCCTGGGAAAAAAAAATACTGGGCCATGCTGAGCTCCTCCAGCAAAGTAAGGAGCAGCAGATAGATCTGAAGCTGAATAAGTTTGTTTGAGAAATTCTGTGTTGCTGGATGTTTCTGGAAGAGACATTTCAGGCAAACAAATTATTTGGTTCAGAAGAATTAGGTGAAATGTGATGGCCTGGCCCACAGTAAATGTTAGAGTGGGTAATCCAGCGATCCCCCCTGATCACCATGTCCCTCAGCAGCCTTTGTGGCCGCCCACACCGTGAAGAGCTGTTCCATAGCTACGCACCAGAGAGTGGGAGTGGAGGCAGAGGTTACGTGACTTGCCTGAGGTCACACGGTGGAGCAGGAAAACCCCTTGTCTCCTGACTGTCCTCATCTCCCCTGTGCGCTGTCCTGCTCTGTCTTTCCAAACTGTGTCTTCTCCTCCACACATCCTGTTGGGACACTAAAAAAAGACAAAGGGAATTAAGAAGATTAGCCAGAAGGTCTGAGGTGGCTTCCTGTTCACATAATGACTTTCTGAGCTAATGGGGCTGTCATCCTATCCTTATAACGCTAACAAATGGAAAATCCTGAATATTAATGTCCTCAGGCGGACCAGGACAAATCGTCTGTGCATTGGTGGCTGGAAGGTTAGGTAAGATATCCACAGGTCAGGTAGCCAGGTGTGCACCACCAACAGCATTTACTGGTCCTCTGAGAGGTCCAGACTCCCACTGGTTTTCACAGAAAATATGTCTGACCAACACATGCTGGTTTACAGAGGTAGTTTTGTGTGGTTTTTTGCCATACAGCCAATGGGTAAACTGAGGCACAGGGTGGCAACTGACTTTTCCAAGACACTACAGCAAGTCCCTAGCAGATCTGCATACAGTAACTTTGTACGGGGTAAACAGGGCTCTTTGAAATATTTTCTGACATCTGACCCCGACAGCAAATCTAGGACTTGCTCAACAGCAAAAAGGAACGAAGCTGAGAACTGAGAACAGAACAGTCAAACTTTTATGAGACATCGCCGAGTGAGGATTTAGTTTGCAACTAGTTTGTGAATGACTTAAGCCATTTCTATTTTCTTTGCAGCTATTCCCCACATCTTACAAATGAAAGCTGCTGGATAGTCCTGATAGATAAATAAAGTGCCAGTGCAGAATACTATGCAGTAAATAATCACCTCAGGATTAAGACTTCTTTGTCCCCTTTGGCTGAAAGGCACTTTCATAGCCTTTTCCTTGGTTTACAGCTAATTGATGCTTAAATTCTGTGTATGTCAGTTCTCTGGTGGACCAGTACCTTTGAGGATGTTCCCCAACTCCTGTGAAGGGCTTGGTGGCAGTGTGGGTCAGCCAGCACATCTGCAGCCTCGCAGCTACTGAGTTTAGGAGACCCATTACCTTCTAAGAACGATGGCTTGTTTGCTCTTGAGAGTGTGTAGGAACTTCTGGCTTCTCATCTCAGGGAGAAAGACTGTTGTGGGCATGAAGGTTAGAGGGCAGGGAAGACATGTCAGAACTTGAGTGAAATGAAGACCTAGCAGTAGGAAAGAGTGAGAAAAGGGGCAGCTCTGGGAGGCAAAGTCACAGAGCATAAGAATTATTATGATTAGAATTATTATTAGAATTTATTATTATTTATTTTTCTCAAAGGAGAAGAAAGAACATTATGTGCTGGAAGGGTTATGCACTATAGAGCTTGCAGGAAGAAAGTGGCTCTTGAAAAGATGTTAACTAGGTTATGGGTGAGGAAGGAGATAAAAAAGATCACGAACCCATGTAAAACTGCTTAATCAGGCTCAGCCCACCTTCTTACCTCTAATTATAATGGCAGGCTGCAATCCAAACCCGTACAAGCCAAAGCACAGATGTCTAAGCACAAACGAAGGAGCATAACCTACAGTAATGCGGTATTTCTTTCCAGGCCTCTCCATACCATTTCACACCATTAACCTCCCATGCACGACCGGTGAACTGGTCTGAAGATGGACCCTTTTTTGTGAGTTTGTACAAATGCTGCTGCTCTTTGTGATGGGCAAGGGGCCAAGCAGGAGCAGCCCAGCTCCACAGGGTCTTTCTCCGGAATTCCTCTCACCAGCCTATTGATAGGGAACAGTTTTGGCTTAGTGTCATGCACAACGACACTCACCACACAGTTTTTCAAAAGATGCTTCAAAGCCTGACAGGCATCACTGGAGCTGTTGTTTTCTTTTCATTTCTTTTTGTAAACTGACTTAAAGCCAACATCAATATTTATCTGCAACTAGGGAAGTGTTTTGCCGCCAGGAATTTGAATGTTCTGTTTTCCTCTAACTATAAATGGGGCAATTACGAACGAGAATATTTCCAAAATGAATGAGTGGAACATTAATTTCCCCTTAGCCTCAGTCTCCAGTCATCCTACAAATAACACTTTACATGTTTTTAAGTCTTATCTGATGGCTAAGTTGCAGGCTCCATCACAAAATACAATTTTATTAAGATATTCTGGATGATACTAACCCTCAGACTTTAGTATCTAGTTGTTTTGTCCACCTTAACTCTTGTTGATGGGTATGTTTCTTCACTCGCAGTGACAGAGGAATATTTTTATTAATCACATAGATCATAAAGTCTGAAAGGTTCCTTAAGAAATTGATTAGCTAGCCCCACGCCCGAGGCTGGACTGGCTGTACCTGAACTGTTGTCTACAGTCAGCAGTCTGACCAGCCGGCGCTCAGAGGCCTGCGATGTTGGCAAGTCTGCAGCTTCCTTACACAAATTATTCAGGGGCTTTACTATTTCTGTGCATTACCTGCAGTTTCATCAAAATTTCCTCAGCTACACTTTAAACTTATGACTCATTGTCCTTACCACAATGCATATAGTAAACGTTTTATTCCCTTCCTTCTTGCAATTACCTTTCACATATTTGAGCACTGTTATCATGTCTTCCCTTTGCCTTCTCTTCTCCAGGCTCAGATGGACCAAGTCTTTCATCACAGGTCACATTCTCTAGAGCTCGGATAATTCCTCTTGCTTTTCTTTGGACTTCTTCCAACTGATCTTCCAGTTTTTCTTGATGTGCCGTGCTCCAAACTGAATAGTCTGCCAGCTGGAGTCTCACGGCGTGAGCAGACTGGCAGGGGATCTATCAGCTCACACAAAACAATAAGGGGATATAAAATAGAAGCTGATGACTACGTGTCATCGGCTCCTAGTACATCTACTAGCTGTTAATGTTTCTACCAAGTTGTGTTGTATACTGGCGTGCCAGCTGACACCAGCAGACCAGAGAAGCCTTGTGTTCTTTTCCACCTACACTTTGGCCAGCTGTGCTCTGATTAATTTTCAATAGTGGGAGGTGAGATGGGTTCCAAACCTGCTCCTTTTAAACCATCCATCATTATTAACCTACTAAGCCAAATAAAAATGTTATTTGATGATAGCTCATGCCCCTGGGGAGGAAAAGGTTGGGAAAAAAGTTGGAGAGAATGAGACATTTCATTAATTACCCCATAGCAACTTAGTGGGAGGCTGGATATTTTCCTAAACTCCCAAGCTGTTTTGTGCACACATCCTCCCCCGCATTTTTTTCTGCTTGGTACATTATTTCCATCTCTCTGCTAAACTTTTGGTGTTGCCAGTTGCCAAGCTAAGATCTTGCGAATTCTTCCTTGCTGTTGAGAACAGGGTCATTTCCATGAATCACTCAGACTGAGAGGAGTTATCACATGCCAAGATACTTGTGATGGATAGACTTTAATGGAAGCTGTGACTTCACATATTTATATGTATAGATCAGCCTCCAGCTGTGGAAGGATTCCCTCTTCCCTATCAGTTCAGCTTGGGATGTGATCTCACCACGTTTGGTTTTCTCATGGAAGACCTCCAAGTAAAGCCCGGATTACTGTGGGAAGCTGTTCTGTAGACTTTGTATTTGCCATCCTCCATTCCAGCTCCCAAGCCAGTCTCTCACTGTAAAGTTTGCGCGGTGTCCATATAAATCACCATGCTCACGGTAGAGGATTGAAGCCAAGTTCCTCAACACCAGTATCCCAGATCCCTCTACCTTTTGCCTGTAAAGTAGCAATTTAATCCAGCAGTTACATTTCTTTTTCTAAAATTCAGACCTAACATTGTTAAATTAGTTCCTGATTTGCTTTAAAAGTTGCTGCATTAGAAGAAAACATGGTGCAGCCAGGGCCTAGGTACATAATGCCATACTTTCTAACAAGCTTCATTAAAGCGCGCACACAAAGAGCTCTGCGTAACGAGCCCCTGAGGTGTGGGGATGATCCAGTCAAGAATGAGTCTGAAGTTCTCTGTTCTCTGCCCTGTGTTGTCTCTCAGCTGCTCTCAGATGTGAAGCTGTTCCTTCCACTTCTCCTTGCTCAGTTTATCGGTTATTTAAAAAAGAGAAAAAAGATGCCATTTTTTAGCTTATTTTTAGCATTTACATCAATGTGATGTAAAGGGTGGGCACGATATTATTGTCCTTGAATATGGAACTTGCACAGTTTAAAAAACTGCTCTTAAAACAGTATAGATTAAGGCTGGATTATCCAATGTTAACTTTATGGAAAGTCAAACATCAACACTTGGATATTTGTAGGATTTTATCAATGTGCATTTTTGGATTAACAGTTAATTTAAAAAATCCCTCTGATGCTCTTATTTATTCAAGTAGATTGCGGGCAGGAGGTGAGATACAAAAATAACCTCTCAATAATTCTATATTGAATTCCTGATTACAGATTGCCAGCATGAGTTCGTCAGTTAAATATAAATGAAAAATAACTTAATTTTAACCATTTCCTAAAGATCTAAATTGCTAATGGTAGATATTGCAGAGTGGAAGGAATAATCATTAATTGTCTACATTCATAAATTAAAATTATGTTTTTCCAGTCGTAACAAAGGCTGAAAGGAATGCTGGGCTGTGTACCTTTTGCCTTCACTTACTGTCCACTGTGAGGACATTTCCCTCCTTGGAAGGGAACAGGTTTCCGATCAGCACTGCGCCCATAGCTTCCAACAATTCCAGATAACTCTGATTTTCTCTCACGGGGCTAGAAACCAGAATTGTACAGGAGATCCTGGCATTCAAATTCGGTCCTCAATTCCCTTCAGACTCAAACAGGCAGGAACTCTCAGTTTTGGTTTTGACATCTCTACCTTCAAATGGTATCCAGCTTATTGTTTGGGTCTTTGGCTGTCTTCTCCATTCCAGAATTTTACTAGCACAGCAACTCTTCTGCATCTACTTTGTGGACAATACCTCAGACAAACTTCTCTGTTCTTCAGTGTATTTGCTAAAAAGGCTGAAAGTTAACGCCTTCTCCACACGGGAGGCAATTCATGTGTATCTGGAACAGCCTTGGCTACCTTTGGCTGCAAAATACAATATCCTTCCCTGCTCTTCATGCCATGTCTGGTGCTAAGGGTAGCTGTTGTATGTTCTGTGAGGCCAGAGGCATTTGTTGGCATTCCCAGGGACTGTCACCAAGGCAGACACATGCTGGGGAAGAACCAAGACCCATTTCAGATAATGCTGAGTTCTCTACTTGAAGAAATTTGGTCTCAAGCTCAGAAACCTTTCTGAATTCACCAGAGGTGATAAAGTCACAAAGCTGAAGGAATATTTGAAAACACATACACAAAGTTTTCCCACCCTGTTAAAGTTGGTTGCAGAAGGTCCTCTGCCATCAACAGGAGCTTGAACAAGCCCCAACAGAGGTGAAGGAGGGCTGCCACCTTCTCAGGAGGACTCATTGAAAGAGAAAAAATAAAGAAAACAAGAAGTGTGTGATTCACCCTCTGAGTTCCCCAAAGTCATCCAGGCCTGAATCAGTGCATATGCAGAGGCAGATTGATTGGAAAGCATTTATTAATAATTTAAGAGTACGCTGACCCTTGGCTATGTGCTCATCCCTGGCAAGTTTCTCGTACCATTGATTCAGTCAAGCGAATTCCAACACGTGACATCAAACAGAGGTACTTGCTTGCTTACATAGTGGGGAATAATGCGGAAAAATACACTGGCCAGAGGGAATGAAAATCCAATGAGCATAAATTTACACTGTCACTTTGAGTGTGCACTTGTATTTAAATCCTCACATGCCTCCTCTCCATATTGTTTACCAGCACTTGGGCTAAGCCTTGGAACTTTCTTGAGGATCAAGATTGCGCATGCTCCATGCTTTAGCATATCCCATGTACCCATTCATGTAAGCAGGTGAATGCAGTCAAAAATGTTATGTTCCAGTCTACCAACAGCTATCTCCCAGCATGGTCATCTCTTTTTTTTAGATTCCTCTCTCCCCATCAGGAACCCAGGCCATTGGGCAACCAGGAAGGTGGGAATCTGCTGCAAAGAGAAGCAGAGCATCCTCTGTACTTTTCATATGGGAAACTGCACTCAACGGGATGACCAACATCTTTTGAAACTGGGATATGCTGGGGCTAAGCGTTGTGAACCAACCTTAAGTTGCATATTCTTTTCTCCAAATTGTATTTTGGATGCATCTAAAATCTCAGATTTTAGACTGCAGATAAATATGATGAAATTACTGCAACAATAAGTGAGCTGGAGATTTTAATCAGAATTAGGTAGAACCAGCTTGCAGGTTTGGACACCCTAACAGTCCCCTCGAGGACTCAGATGACACCTATCTCTTGGCCTTTAACATAAATCCCAGTATCCAGCCTCCTCAGTCAATCTCCCCAGTGATCATTAGTGGCAGCAATCCACTGACTTTAGTTCTAATAGTCTCCTAATACATTCAGTTTATTTTCAAAGCTTTTTGTTCCAAAATGACAAAACGAATCAGAGAACAGATCCTCTACACAGTATTAAGGACGTTAAAAACCAGTGGATTAGGGGCATGTCCTTTTCCAGTGAATCTCTCAAGACACCCGGACATGTAAATGCCTTCCCTTGGACAGTTACAGTTATAAGATTATTTTGGAGACCTTAGCCATTAGCTCTCAGGATACCTGGCTTTCTTTATATGATAGGTGTCCCTTTTTGTGCTATACAGAAAAACTTGCCGTACGATTCTTTGCTGTTTGTAACAGTACAAATCACAGGATTGCAGACTCCGGCTTCATTTTCTGCGGTGCATCTTTCAGCAAGAGTAACATGAGTTTGAAAATTCAGGATGTAATTTCATCCCATTACGGAGTCACACAGCTATATGAAAGGCAGCGTTGTTCCAGTTATAAGATTGGTCCATGGCAGATGAGTCTGTATTCACCAGGGTATCTTCACAGCCCCATGAAATACCAGGAGATAACTGCTCTCCCAGCTCACGCTCTGGCTGTATAAATTATTATGCAGAAACAACAATGCATCAGCCTCAGACGTGTTTCCAGTTAGCTGCTTAGCAATGCACGTGGATTAAATGTGGATTCTGAAGCAGAATGACTGCTCCTTTTTTTCTAGGAAAGGTGTTAGAACCATGCACAAACTCCCTCATAGAGAGGAACTTTGCATCTCAACTAACTGTAATCACCTTGAGCATATTATCACTGTCACAGTTGAAATAAAACACGGTAGTCTATCTTGCACTACTGTGTCACTTGGCTTTTAGCTGAGTTCTCTCTTCCCTTACTACGAGTAGCCTCATTGCAAAAGAACAGACTGACACCAGTATCAATCCTAGAGCAGGCGAGAGCAGAATTGAGCGTGGTATCCCTTGGTGTACGCTTCACTGTCGGCAGAGAAATGATTAAACCTAAATATAAACCACATTGCCGTGCTTTCTGCTTTTGTCCTTCCCATTTTTTGAATGGTCAAGGGTAGCTGGAGGTACGTGTTTTTTTTCTTACTGTTGCTGTTGCATTTAAAAATTTAGAGAGGAAGGGATTTACAGGACAGGCAAAGCTCCCCTCGGAAGCTGGTCCAAAGCAGTTCTAAGAATTGCTCCCAAGCTTTTAAAAAAATGTTATCTCTTCCCACTCTGAATGATCAATGAAGAAAAATACAAAACGTTCCCTATCACACAACAATCACTCTCAAACACTGTTTCCCTAACTGTGTTTTGTATTACTGGCGAGTCGCCCGTTTCCATCTCCTCCACTTGGCACATATTCTTTGGCTTTCCCGTGCCTAGGGGACTGTGTTATCATGATCAAGTCAGGAGGAAATTACAAAAATGGCAACTTGTAATATTTCATGCAGGAATCAGATGCCACTTTACCAGGAAGTCATTGTTTTTAGTCTATAAAATCCAGTGCACTTCAGAAGTTAATTTCAGTTACTGGTTACAATTTTTAGACTGGCAAATAGACATGCCTGAGCTGAAGTGGATCTGATCCTGTTTTGAAGAGAACTCCATGTTTATTGTCACAGCTGTCAGAATTTCACGTGCCCACAGAGACTTAAGGCCTTTGTCTCACCCCAAGCAGTGACAGACATTGTCGGGATTGGGCGTCTCAGTCCCTGTATTGCTATGGATCTGGGCCCGACAACGTGCAGCTGACAGTAATCCCTGCTTCTTGAGGTAAGGTGTCCTTGGTATTTTAACTGAATCCTTGTGTTCGTTGAACAGGTAAGCTCCCACTTGGCTGAACGATGGTAACCAGATGTCTGCACCCTGGATCTCCATAACCAAGGGAACAAGGCAGCGAGGGCACCAGTTAATTCCCGTTGGAATCTCCAGACAGGTGGATCTGAACAGTGCATCCAGAGTGAGCAGAGTGAGCACAGAGCAGTGATCTCCCCTGGCACAAACGCCGTGGTTGGTCTGACAAGGCACCCTGGGCATTTCTCCAGGATTTCCAGATACTCGTGGGCTGGTCTGAGTTACTGCCCTGCCTGAGCTGTGAGTTATGGAGAAACCCTGGAAAGCCAGCCAGGGCCATTGTGCCTGGACAAATGTTGAGGCAGAGACAGCCTATGTATTGGCTTTCCCAGACACTGGGTAACTTTTCAGCTCCTACATTTAAGCTACAAATTCTAAGTTCCCTATCTAGGTCTGTCCAAATTTTTCATTCTCTATAAATAGGCTGTGCTGGCTTCACTTGGGCAGTCTGGCTCGACTGCTTTCTCAGTGAGGACAATTAATTCTGAGAGCAGTCACATTTGCTGATATCCCTAATGAGTCTGGCAGTAATTGATGCTGGTACTTGGATCCGTTGCATGTCTGTTAGGAAAAAGCTCGAAGTGCATTTCCTCCAGGCAGAGAGCCAGACAGAGAGCCAAATGACAGACAAAAGTGCAGATGCTCTCAAGTGACACCAGGCCAGAGTCCCACCAGCCCCGCTCCTTCAGATCCATCCTAAATTCACAGTTGTTCGCAGGGAAAGGCACGTTCAGCACCATGTGCTCTGTGCCAGTGGTTAGATGAACTCAAGCCCTGCTGCCAAGCTTTACCTAGGAACCTAGAGGCAAAAAACCAAGGTCTGGCCCAGGTTCAAAACTGCAGGGAAGTGTTGCAAAGCGAAGCTGAGCATTGTGTGAATTTGCAGAGGTAACCTGCAGTGGCATTTTTATACTCCAGTGCTGACACTGGTCCAGCCTCTAGTTTAATTTAGAGCTGCCCAAGTCTTTTTTTCTGTCTTTGCCTTATTATCTCTAGGCTTTCAGGACAATTCTCAGAAGGCCTGAAGCTACACATCAGACCTGCATGGATCATTTCATATTCACTGTCAAACAGTGATTTTGCCAAAAAAGTGTGTTTCACTCATCCCCAAGCTGCTTGTTAATTCAGGCTGGATTCGCAGATGAGCTCTGGCTGGAGGACACCAGCATGGCTAAAGTTACGGTGCTTTCTCTTTTTTCCAGCACCTCAGTGGTAAGTGAACGTGAATGCAAGGGGCTATGGGAAGCCTGGGTTTGTGTCTCTCCTCTGCCAAAGCAGAGCTCATCTTAAAGCTCTTGCAAGTCTACCCATTAGGTTACAGAGTATTTATGCTCCATCTGTCCTGATGTCTCCAGTTTGGGCTAACTCCAACTTCTATAGGCTGTTTAGATAGGATAGTGAAGAACAAGCCAGTAACTGCCAACGGAGGGACTACCTGGGAGATGAGACATTACTTCCCACCTTCTGCTCCTGGTAACATTTAGCAGAAGAGGACCCATGGTAGACTGAGAGCACCCCCAGTGATGCCATTCCCTCCAGGTCACACACTTCTGTGTGTGTAAGGGACAGGAGCACAAAGCCCTCCAGGCACAGGAGGGAATCTGTGAGCTGCTGGAGTGCTGCCAGAGCGGCCCCCAATGTCACATATATCCCCTGAAAAGCAGGAGAGATTTCTCCATGAAGGAGAGCTCTTGAATAGGAGAAGCTGTTGTCTATTACTGCTGGGTTTGACACAATTAAGAAGCCAGTTTAACGCTGCCATGGGTAACAGTTCTTTCAGGCTGGGATCATCGGAAGCAGCTCTGGTGAAACTCACCCCACCCTGTAGAGGCATCCCACACTGGTTTCAGGGGGCTGTTTTTCAGCAATGTGAAGGGTAATTCCCTGCCTGTTAGCTATTTTTTTTTGGACCGCCTTGCTTATCTTTTTGAAGAGTGTATTTAAATACATTGTCTAACTGGGAGAGATTTCATAGGGTGAGCGGAAGAGTTTTAGGGAAAGGTGAAGATCTAAGGAAAATAAATTCTGTGGCTGCAGGAAGGGCTCTGCGAAGGGAAGAAGAACAGATTGGGCTGTAGGTTTTATTAACTAGGCATTATATACAATTACACATAAAGGCATAGTAATATTTTTTAGTGTCTCCAGCTCCACTTCTGAGTTCGGTGATGTCACCAGCAGCTTGCTGGTAAGAGGTAGAAGAAAGAGGGAGACATAATTTTATTCCTCATTTTGGATGATGTAGGAAGCAGAGATGTATAAAAGTGGTTCTTGGCACGGTGCTTTCTTGAAGACATGTCTGAGGTAACCTGAGCTGTACTCCATATGTGGCTTATCAGTGGCCTAAAAAAATAGGTTGAATCTGTAAAAACCCTGAAACACCACCACACGTACTCAGTCCGGGGGCTAAGGGAAAATTCATTCAGCTGCGGTGCCAGCAGAGGAGGGATGCCGTCATGCCTGTCATGTTTTTGTTAACTGTCTACAGTGAAATTTGCTTTCACAAGGAAGGAGCAACAGAATAAGTGCCAAGGCTTCATCATAAGCTGATCTGAAATTAATAATTAACAATTGACCCAAGTAGTAACTACAGCCAGTGTTACTACTGTCATATAAGGAGCTGAGGTTTTTTTGCTTACCTGGACTTTTTTTTTTGCTTTACGTATTCCAAACATAAGCTTCACAGGTCAGTGGTACAGCCGCTCACAAAGCTGGCTGCCCGGCCTCCCCCGCCAAGCCACAGCCCATGGATCGTTTGGAGGGTGACTAGAGCAGGTCTCCTGTAAGACAAAGTGGGGTGCTTCAGTTTGGCAGATGGACGTATGTGCGCAATACACGGATGCCTGCTTTAGTGCTGTGTATGCTCAGAAACACGTAATTTCTGCTGTCACCCTGCAAGGACGTGCCTGGGAGGCTAAGCACTGCTTCCACTGACCGGGACAGGATGGAGGAAGTTAAGAGCGTGTATGCCAACCTGCAGAGAGAGAACGTGATTTTCTCAAAACCATCTTGGCTTTGTTTTCTTTTGATAGAAATGGATTTGACCCATTTTTTATCACAGAAGGCTGTGACAAAACTAGTGTATTCAGAGAGCTTGGGAAAATGCAGCAGCCTAAATCCCTCTCTGACTATTGTCTCCCAGTGCCTTGCCCCGGAGGATGACAAACCGAATGGTCTGTTATCGGTGACTGTCTGTAGCAGAACACTGTTTCCTCTGCCATTGACACTGCGAATCAGTCACGGGCAACTCTCCCTCTGTCTCACACACAGACACTTGGACACAGGCTTTCAGCCCCTGAACAAACAGGGCTCTATAGTCCCAGCTTTCCTCAAATTCTTAGCTTTGGGGAAACAGAGCAATATGAATTGAGAGCATGCCACCTCCTGGACGTTGCAAAGTACTGTGTCTTTCATAGAAAAAAAAACAGATTTTCAAAAAGAGAACTCCAGATGGCAACTGAAAGTAGATCTGCAAGTGGCAGTGTAGGTGTAGTAACCCTACGGATGAAAAAAGGAAAAGATGGGTGGAGAAGAAATGGGAGCTGCACAGTGCGGCACTCTCACCCATCCTCACAAAGGCTGGAGTGCTCATGTTCTCCCTTTATGTTTGTGTTTGTTGCCGAGTTTGTGAAAATAAGGGATGGTATAGCACATGCAAGTGTGTGCCAGTATGCTTCCTTCCTTCCTTCCTTCCTTCCTTCCTTCCTTCCATCCATCCATCCATCCTTCCATCCATCCATCCAACACATATCTTCTCTCTCCCCAGCCCCACCCGCACGTCTGCACAGTGCTGGCACCCCATGGCAGAGCCCCACGAGTCACAGAGCCCATACCCCTCTGTGCCACGCTCCCTCCCAACCTGTCCTTTGCCCAAGAACACTAAACCGTGGTAATGCTTGTGAGAGACCAAACCCAGGACTCCTGTCTGTAAAACAAAGCACGGCCACAAGCCCATTTTCATTCATAACCAACCATGGTTTGAATCTGGGGCTCAGAAGATGAGAGGCCATGGAAGTAACCCACTGTATCTGTCAGCCACATGGCACACAGTGCTCAGCCGTGCATTTCATAGCTGGGGAAAAAAGGACTTGCCTTGGCAATCCTAGACTGAGACCTCTGATCTCATCTTTGAATAAATAAAAAGCAAAAATATCATGGTAATAACAATAAACTCTCACCATGGGGTTTCAACCTGGTTCTTAAGCCATGGGCACTGTGTGCTAGAGCTAGAGGAGCATCTCTGCTTCTCAGAGCTGTTTTCATAGACAGACTAGCCCACAGGCATGGACAAAGCCTTCTCCTAGTAACAAATAACATTGTTCAGATGGTGGGAGCCTGCCAGGGTTTTACCTGAAAGCAAAGCAAAAAAAAAAAAAAAGTAAAATATTTTTCCTTTTCTTTATTTATTATACTTATTTTTCAGATGAGTCCATCATCTGTCATGGGATTATGGACCTTTGTGCAGTCTCAGTCAGTACAGCTTTACTGGTGTGACTGGATGACGAGAGCTCTCAAAATCCCCAGCCCAGTACAGCTCTCTAATCTTACCTCATGGAAATTTCACAATATTCACCAGTAACTCAACTCTCAATACAGGAAAAAGGCCTGCAGGCAAACAGATTTTGGTTTTGTAGCTCTATCAGATACCAGTCACACTGTGTATGTGCGCTGGCTGTTCACAGGTCTGGGGGGCAGTGACATGCCCGCCAGAGACACTACTCTCAGATATACCACATGAAACCCAAGGCCCAATTTAAATGCCAGTGTATTACTGGAGAGTAAATAATGGCTACTGTTTCTGTGAAAAGAGCTACAAATGTGGATATTATTGCAAAATAAGCTCAGTGTTACATACTCTTGCAAGCTTCAAAAAGCTTTCAGTTCCTACTGAAGAAGACAACTGCAATAGAAAGTGATCAACAAACCAAGGACGTGGTTGTATTTTTCTAAAAAAATATTCCTTTTGCTTGCTTGCTGGAGTATGTTGGAGACAGAAATTGCAAAACCCCACATATGCTGTGTCCACTATCTCTCCCAAGTATTGGTACCTAGACATTAATTTAAAGACCAGGCATGGGCTATCTGTAAGAGCATCCCTAACATTATAATTTAACTCTTCTGAACACTTACAATCGTGCCTGATCTGCCTGATGCTCCATTCAGGCCACTCAGCTTAATTCATTTTCCTCTCTGTCACCCTCCCAGCCTGGTGCAGTAGCAGAAGTTGCTTTAGATGTTTGCACTCAAATCCAGGGATGCTGCAAAAGGTCAGGAGGATGTTTCATCCCTCTCCTGCCTACAGTGCTGCCGCTTTGCTCTTGGCTTTGCACGTGTAAGAGTCATGTCATGGTGTGTGCAGCGCAAACAAACGTCAACCACAAATTTGTGTCTGAGAAACAGAAGACAACTTTTATACAAATAGATCTACTTTGTGTCCCCAGGGACATGCAACCCTGCCTCACCTTTGGGATGCAGAGAAAGGATTCAATCTCTCCTGACTTTCTGCAGCCTTCAAGTGCTGCCTGAACCTCAGTGCATTCTTTCCTCCTCCTTTGCCTGTGTGCAGATGTGCTGGTGTCAGCAAGGTGCTACATCGCATAAACCACCACCTCTGCCTCCTCAGCGGGATCAGAATTTCCCACTCCTTCCAGGACAGCTCCGTGGTAGTAGAGATCACTGGCTTCAGAGGCAAACGCTGTTATAGCAAAGACGATGATTGCAACAGGTATGCAGATTAGTAAAGTCATTTAATCTAGACTGCCTCACTGTAATTACAGCAGTGTGATCAACCTTTTTGACCATAAAAATTACCTGCCAAAAACACAGCGGAGAGCTTGAGGGCACACCGGGCAGAGCTCCGAGTGCTGTGAGGAGAGAGAACTCTAAGGGCAATTTGAAGGTGTGAGGCAGCATCAGCCTCCAAAAATTGAGTCCCTAGGGAAGAGGGCAATTTGAACATCCCCCTCCTCGCTGGGGATTTATTTAATCAGCAGGCATTACGCAGCAAGACTCTGAGAGCAGCAGGAGTAAAGGTGTGTGATCTGGTTACGACTCATCTGAGGCTCACGGGGCACCTTGAAGCAGGGAGAAGTAGGCAACTGCTGTTACTGTGCACTGTGTTACATTGGGTCCAGCTTGCTTTTCCTTTTTGAAGTAATCGGGAATTGCGTATCTGTTTTCCAGATCTCAACCTCTGACTGTCGTCACTAGATTACTGTCTGGCTAATAATGCACAGATAGTTTCTGTTATCACTTGCCTTTTAGTAGAGTGTGTGAGGTAAGAGGCAACCCTTGGCAAAAGACTGACAGCTTCTGGGTTTTATCCCACAAAACAAGCTTCAGTCCCAGGATACGACACATGCAAGTGCAGCACTGTAACCACCTGGAGCAACATCAGCCCTGTGGCTCATAATTTCACTGTCTGCAGTGGCCTTGCATCAAGGTGCCCCTTTGCCTTGTCGGACCACAACACAAACCTGCAGCTAACTTCACACCTAGCAAAATCAGGGCTGCTCTTGAGACGCTAGACCTGGTGGCATTGCTGTCACTGCTGTTGAAGCTCCATCACAGAGATGACACCAAGGCAAAAGGACAACCTTGCCCTGCAATATTGCACAGATGCCTGCAGAAAAACCACCACTGCCAGCCAGTATCAGTGTCACAGGAGAGACATGTGAACCAGTATTAGACCATGGTAGAGCAACCTCACAATTTGCAGGTCTTCCCTCCTCAGATAATTTCCTGAATGTGCCGCAGCTGAGTCCCAGGGAAGAGATGTGATTGGGTGCTCTGGGCCAGGTGATGTCTGACATGTTCATTGCTTTGTATTGCAGACATTAAACTCAACATAATGGAAGATTTCATAGAATTTCCAGTAGCTACAGACGAGACTTTAGTCTAAATCCTCGTAGTTCCTTTTATGTGTCTCTTCAGAAGACACCCTAAAATTACTAACATCAACCCTGTTAAAAATACTTTGATTCCTAGTGATATTATCTACTGAATTTTGTGACTTGCAGCTAATGCTCTGCACCTGGAACGAATCCCTTCCTTGTTCTCAGGATAACAAAGTAATCCCCAAAGCTTTTTGAATAAGCCCATGCTGTGCAGACTTCAGGCAGAGGCAGGCAGAAGAGCCCTTGCTCTTCTCGATGTGCTCTGTACTAAACTGCAGAGGCTCCTTGTCTGAAATAATGTCTAAGTGCTTTTGTAGCAGAAGTAACATACTTATGCTGCTATAATTCTTACATATTTATCTCTCACTTTCCCTCCACTGTCTGTGTCCACAGAGCTCTCCAAAATCCTGCTACCGGGAGCAGCCTTTTTAAAGTTACCTCCATTTTTCTCATGGCACTTGCCTTTCCTTTACATTTCCATATACAGACCTGGCTGCTCCTTTTCCCTTTCATCTCTCCTTTCAGCCAGGACGCGCTGGAGTGACCCACACAGCCCTGGAGCTTAGGTCCTTGTGATACCAAAGACTTGGGGATCTTGTGTTGTCCCACATTTTAGAAGCAGTACAATTGCCTTCCACAACCTTTTTCTAAGATGCAGCTTTTCCCTTGCACCTTCTCATCAGGCCACCAGCCTGGGAACACACCTAGTACTTAATCCTGGCATAGAAGCACCCGCCACCTCTCCTTAGCCTTTACGGAGGATTTGTCCTCCATGCTCTTCCTACTCTTTCCATCAAAACCTGGCCTCGACCATACTGAGCCCTCCAAACCCTCCATCTCCTCCCCGAGGGGAGGCGGGAGGTTTGTTCCTATAAGGAGCAGGGGGGTGCGGGCAGCCCCCACGGCGCCTCGTGGCCCAGCGGGGCCGTTAACCCGGGACAGGTGAGGGGCCGCAGCCCCAAATGTCTCCTCTGCCCCGCGCTCCGCCCCTGCCATCAGCCCGGGCCCGGCTGCAGGTGCTGGGCCGGCGCAGGTGGCTCCTGTTACCGGTTTAAGGGCGGGCTTGGCACCTGCGTGGCTCGAGAGGGTGAGGGGTTCTGTGGGGCGAGCTCCTGCTGCGGTCCGGTTCTTCCCGGGACGGGACGGGACGGGACGGGACGGCTGCTCTGGGCGAGGCTGCAGGAAAGCAGCGCTGGAAAGTGGAGGTGAGGTGCTCGGGGGGCGGGTTTTCGGGGCTGGGGGTGCAGGAGAGCCCCGGGGCCTGCCAAGCCCCGGGGCAGCTCCCCGCAACCGGGGGCTTCGGGGCGGGGAGGCGGTGGGGCGAGCGCCTCGGTGCCCCGGGGTTCCCGCGACCCCCGGGGCTGCGGACAGACTGCTGCCGGAGGGGTCGGTGCCTTTTAAAGCACTCGTTTCGGGGGGTCCCTTCAGAGCACGGGGAGGTTGAAGACCTCGAGTGTACAATTCTTGTAACAAACGCAGCAAATTTGCCTCCGCGGCTCGGGGCATTGCGCACCCCGCACCCGCGCGGT
>WHYT01016670.1:235037-306792 GCA_009806455.1 Tetrax tetrax
CCGGGGGGGGGGGGGGGGGGGTCTGGGGCTCCGTGCTCCGCAAAAGCGGCTGAGGGGCGGTGAACAGAACTGACACCCCTCAGCATGGGAGCAGATGCGTGTAAGCGCCTCGCCTGCCCCAAAAAGGCTTGGTCAGGGTGGGGGCCTGCCTGGGCTGCGGCTCGCCCGTGCCAAAATACTTCAGCAGCTCTGGCTGCTGGTGCTCAGGCTTTTGCTGTTTTCAAGATCGGTCTTTTAAATGTCAGCGATATCCAAAGCTCGAATGGAAAGATTTGGGGGCAGATTCCTGATTTGTGACAGAGTAATTAACTCGGACCTGTTGAGGGCAAGGGTTTTTTTACATCCTGAGCCCGCACAGGCTGGGGAGTTCCTGGCTCCTGCCCCTCGTGCAGAGGCACCTGTTCGGGGCTAAGGGCCCTTTTCTGGCTGGGGGTGCCGGAGCTGTGAGCAGCTACTGCGACCCGGAGAAATAGGGGTGTAGGAGTGATGATTTCCTTTTAAAACAAGCCGACAGTGGTAAGGGGAAAGGGAGTTTTGCAGCTATCAGTAGCCACTGTAAAATTCTGCTCTGTAACAGGCTCCTCCAAGGTTATTCTTTGTCCTGATTGTGCTGCTTGGAGAAGTTGCGTATGGAAAACTTACCAGACTTGCCCCCTCTCCTTCCCGGGAGTGGCACCTTGTTGTGGACTGTGTCCTGATCCTGCTTTAAGCAAATGCAGCTTTACTCGCAGAGGGACTTGGTGTGTGGTTTCACCTAGATAAGTAGCTGATGTAGCCACAGTTTGACCAATTCATGCGAAATTAGTGGCAAAGCAGAAAAAAAAAACCAACCCCTCTCTTCCATTGTTCTTTTCAAAGGGACCCTCAATATGTACCTTGTTGGGTGACCCCTGGATGTGTTCACTGTGTGAAATCAATCCTGGCTGAAAGCTTTATTCCCTGCAGATGAGGCAGAACTGCCATGTTGCTCTGTTTACAGACAGGTGATAAATGATTTGATGAAGGTCAGGTGAGAAAGTTGTGGCACAGCTGTGAAGTAAATAAGAACTTGAATCAGGGGCAAGGAGAGGGAGGACAGTTATGTTAGCTCAGACATCTTAATTCCCTTCTCTGTTGCCATTAGATTAGTCCCTACCTTTTGCATGCTTGTCTGTAGCTCTGGTGTGCAGTATGCACACTGTTCTCCTTCCCCAGGCTGCGGAGAGCATCCTTTTCCTACTGCATCAGTGATGTTTTTAATGGGAGTGAGCGCTTCTGAGCGTTTTCCTGCTGCGTTGCTTTGCTTAGGTGCAATGCTGGGAAGAGAGCAAAGCCTCCTATCTTTCATCTCTGGTTGGTTATGGATTTGCTGGGAAACTTTCACAAACTGGGCAGTTTTCCCAATGCCTAATGTTTCAGACTCACTTGTGTATCTCTGTAGCAGAGTGCACGGTCACCTGGGCATCTCTAGGAGTTGTACTGGGTGACAAGTACCATGGTTCTTGCTATTGTCAGTGCTAAGAAATAGAATATGCTTCATTGCAGGTCCACTACCCAGAAACTGTGCCTTCTGCTGTAACCCTTCCCTGGTGTTAAAGGTGGCAGGCTGTTTCCAGTAGTCCACACACGAGACAGCACAATCTGTAAGTGACTTAAAAGATGTGCAGTCTTCCATTTGCTTATCATCTCATAGCTCACCAGAGGGTCTCTCTCTTAGGATGCTTATCAGTGAAGTGCCCACCCAGCCGTGCTAGTGGGGCTTGTTCACCCAGTTTCTGCTTTTTATGGAACAGTCCCGTGAAACTGGGGACAGCTGTTCTGTGGAGCTCATTTGGGTCCAGACCCTTTCCCCTGTGCACTTCAGTACAATTTAACTGGGATGTGAATGTTAACCTTTTTTTTTCCTGAAGTGCCGTTTTTCTTGTTTTCCTAATATCACATACAGAAATGCTGATGTGCCCTGGATGGTGTTAGCTAGAGCCAGCTCCTTTCTGGAAGACAAAAGGGAGCTTGTTAAGTTACCTCTGTACTTAATTAATGGTCTGACTTGGTGGGGTGGAAATGCTCCCTTTTGCCCAGTGCAGTTCTGGTACTGCAGTGTGTCACTATGTACCCAAATCTGTGCTTTATGTCAGCGCTAAAAAGGTGACTGTGCTTGGTACAGGACATTAATAGGATGAATATTGGTAGCTTATGTGTAGCTCTTGATTCCCCTTGTGTGTCTGTTCTGTGAAATGTTTGGAGGGCTGAGCAAAGGAAGGGAACACGATAGTGAATTTGAGTCCTTTATTTGTATTTGCTGAAGTCAAATTACTGGAATTAAATGTGACCTGTCTGAAAGCCAACCTTGTTTCCAAAAAGTGCATGGGGAGCTGAGATCAGAAGACACATTACAAACACTGTAGTAGCATAACTTGAGGCAAGTGCAATCATTTACTTGACTAATGAATCCCCTGGGCTGCTAGCAAGAGAGCAAATCTTTCATTCATCTTCTTAATTTAAGAAGCAGAGGGGTTGGCCTTAAGGGTAAATGAAATGCGTAGTGATGCCATGAATGTTTCAGCAAATTGATGTACAATAAGATAAGGGAGATCCAGCAAATGGCTTGCTTTTATTCAGAGAGGCTGTCAGCGGGGTTTCAGGGAAAGGAGGAGAAGCTAGAGCTGCATTTCTCTCCCAGTCTCCAATTTGTGCAGACTGGAATACAGGATTTTTGTTAGGGTATCATCTCGTGAGCTTAGTACAAAAGTAACGCCTGTTGTGCTGCACATGAGAGCCGTCAGAGAGATCGACGAGCTCGCTGAGCTGTGCAGCATGCGAAGGGCTGAGCAGGGAATGCAATCCGTCTGCAGCAAATAACCCGTTCCTGTTCTACATCCCCGTGTGCCTACAGTGAGCTGCTGCTCCTTGGAAAGGTTCGTGGAAGAGCTGGAGGTTGCCTGTACTTGTGGGAGCTAATGAGGCTCATTCCTGTCTTTCGTGCTCTTAATGACTTCAGAGAAGAAAGCAATGATGTGAAACAACGAAGTGCTTTAATGGCTGGAACAGTGATTGTTAGTTCTGCCATCACAGCAATTAGTGTGATCACCTGAGTAAGTGTTAGGCATTGCGGAAACTGAGGCAGGGATTAAGTCATAATACTGCTGTAGATGATAAACTTTGCAGTATAAAAATAAAAACAGGGTAAGGAAACTTATGACACATGCAATAAACTTGGTAGGTTTGGTTTTTTTTTTTTTTTAAATAATAACAAATTATAACCCCAGAAGAGAATACTCTTAAAATGTCAATTAAACCATAAACTGTATAACGGGACTTTTGGGAGGCTGGCTAAAGGATAAAGGAGTTGAAAGTGGAGATGCTTGTTCTTGGCTATTGTTAGAGAGAGGATTTTGGGATTATTTGGTCCATTGCTATTGAATGTAGTTCATTACTTTACAATGAAAGCAAAATATAGAGCAGAGAATAGAGCAGAATTATCAGAAAAATTAGTGGCTTTTGATATGTCATGAATTTCAGAGTTCTTGAAATCAAACTGGATGGTCAGGTGTTCTGTTTGTGAAGGTAAAACATACTGACATAATGAAGTTGACGTATTGCATTGGAATCTGAAATGATTGCATTTGTGAACTGTCTAACTTGATGGGATGGAAGCTAGAGAATATGGATTTAAGTTATGAAACCTCATGTATCACATTAGCATAGTTCTGCATTGAAGTATGATTGTTGATAATGGAGTGCTTTTGGATTCTGGCCAAAATTAGCAGGGCTGCTTTTCTGCAGCTTGGTGACTTTAAGAACACCGTGTAGCAAATCACTCTTTTTCATTGAAGTAAATAGTTGTCGTGTGCTAAACAAGACATAATATGAGCAGTATCATTCTATTTTATGGTTCAAGTTGCAGTTCTGAACACATCAAGGATTAAGACCTTGAAAATCCTCAATATTGCAGCATTTATGCTAGCACGAGGCAAAATTCCTGAGAAACGCCAAACTGGTGACTGGATTTGTTCTGAACACACGCAGCTCTTTTCACCGGGAAGCCAAGCGAAGAGCCAGCTCTCACGCCCCATCTTTCCCCGGGCTGTCGGCGATGCCGCTGCCGAACGCGCTGGAGTCGCGCGGTGCCTGCGACCCTGCAGCCTGGTGATGGCTGTAGGGGCGTGTGCAAGGTGCTCCTGTGCCAGGGCACAGACTGTCAGTTTTGGGTGTGGAGAGCTTAATGTTGTAACAAACTCAACTGAATTTGCTGGATGCACTTATAATCACATGAGAGAAAACAATAACCAGGTGTTTTGAGTTTCAGTGAGCTGGGGCAGGGAGGAAGTGTGCATAGCTTGCTCCAAACTGGGAATTTATCATCAAACTGGTACCAGGCTTACAAGAAATAATCCCTTCCTGCTGACAGATGCCAGGCTATCAGCAAACCTGTTGCACACCAGACGTTGGATCCCAAGTGTCCCATCTCCCAAGCGCCTCTCTTGCTGTGCTGCCTCTTTGTTTAATTGAGAAGCATCTGGATGAGTGCGTTGCGCTGTCGTGTGCGCTGGTGAGCGGGTGACTCCAGAGAAGCTTGCCTTGAAATGGAATAGCTGAATGATAGAGCAATGCAAGTGCTCTAATACCAGCCAGGGCCTGAGTTTGCATATTCCTGTGTCTCTGGGGGTGGCTGGTGCCAGATGCATCTGAGAGGTGCCAGAAACTCCTGTGTGCTCTTTTAAAATATCAAACTCTGTCTGCTCCACAGAGTGATGAGATCTTATATCTTCAGCTGAGCCCTCCATATTAAAAATGGTAGTTCTGTACCTCGTTCCAGAGGTCGCTGGGTTTCACTTGGCCAGAAGTGCAAACCTCTCCTGTACTCCTGCCCCAGGAGGTTTAGCCTTAATGCGTTTATCTGTGTGTACAAGGAGAAGGGAACATTTCTGTTTTTACAGATGGCGTGGATTCAGGAAATCCAGTCAGCTGGTGTGGGTCTGGAAACCATTCTGCCCTTATTAACACCCTCCCATGATATAAACAGAGAATCCCCAAAGCAAGGAGCAGTCTAAATAAAACTTGAGGCCAAACCAGAACATCTAAGGTGTGCCAGATCTTGCCTCAGGGAAAGAGAGAGGCTAGGAAGTGCCAGGAAAGGGAAGATTTTAATTTCTGAGAGAATAGCCCCATGATTAAGGAAAATCTGTTCTCTTCTCTTGCCTCTCCCAGAAGGGAGAGAAGAGAGCTGAGGAAGGGATATCCTAGGGACAGGGCTTATCTCTGCCACTGCCTTGCCAGTCATTTCCAAGAGAAAGAGACAAGACCTAAGCCAGGGATTGTCTTAAGACAGAGGTTTGTGGCCAGAAAGCCTTTTTAGATCTGAGCCTGTATTTGCTGTCTGCCTTGGTTTCCTGTCCGTGGTCCAGGAAGAGCAACTAAAAATATGCAGCTGCAGAGCAGTACCTGTGGTAGGAGCCCTGAGGTCTTGCATGTCCCTCCTAGTTTCTGGAGGGAGATCTGGTAGCTGCAGGTACGTTACATCAAGGGTTGGGGATGTGCCACTTGCCGCTGGGAAGGATGCTACAGCTCGGAATACGTCTCTGCCGTGCGCTCTCAGCCTTTCATTTGTATCTGGGAGTGGACTTTGGAGCTTAGTGATCTTTAATGGGGTGTTGGGGTTTAACTCCAGCTGGCAACTGGGCACCACACAGCTGCTCCCTCATTTCCCTCTGGTGGGACTGGGGAGAATTGAAAGAATAAAAATGAGAAAACTCATGGGTTGAGATAAAGACAGTGTAATAGGTAAAGCAAAAGCTGTTCATGCAAGCAAAGTAAAAGAAGGAATTAATTCACCACTTTCCATTGGCAGGCATTCAGCCATCTCCAGGAAAGCAGGGCTCTGTCACATATAATGGTTACTTGGGAAGAAAAACCACCATCACTCTGAATGTCCACCACTTTCTTCTTGCCCCAGTTTATGTGCTGAGCATGACATTGTATGGTCTGGAACATCCCTTTGGGCAGTTGGGGTCAGATGTCCTGGCTGTTTCCTGTTCCAGTTTCTTGTGTACCCCCAGCCGACTCACTGGTGGGGTGGTGTGAGGAGCAGAAAAGGCCTTGACTCTGTGTAAGCACAGCTGGGCAGTAAGGAAAACATCCCTGTGTTCTCAACACTGCTTCCAGCACAAATCCAAAGCACAGCCCCACACCAGCTACTATAAAGAAAATTAACTCTATCTGAGCCGAAACCAGCCCAGGTGTTGAAAAGGTTGTTCCTGTAACCTGCCAAATGGCCTGGGACAGTTCTTGTGGGGTTGGCATCTCCAATGAAGGGAGAGATGGTGGAGGGGCTAGAAAATGCTAGATGTGATGTGACTTTGAGAGCTGAAATGAAGAAAGGGAGTTTCCTCCTCTTTTTGTTCTACTGTCTTATCTCCTTCTGCTTGCCTTTTATCTCTTCCCTTTGTGTTTGTCTGTTCTTTCCCTGTAACTCCTGGTGTAAGTAAGGAAGAATTTAATATGCTGAGACAGGAGAGAAGTTGTTCCATGCGTTGCAGATGCACAACATGTCTTCATTAACTCCCCATGACGTTCGAAATAGCTGGAGATAAAGACAGCCTAAATCAGGGAAGACAAATATAAATGCTGTTCCCCCTCCCTCCCTCTCGCCCCTGCACCCCCCAGGGCACGCGTTCAATTACTGGAGATGGATGGAGCGAAGCAGGGCGGCGTTCGGGATGCTCTGAGCGGCACTGCCCGCTTCTGCCATCAGATGGCTCCACACTTCACGAAATCGGCTCCCTGCCCGGGTCCAGCCTGGGAGATGCTCCGTGGGGTCTGCGGTCCCTCCTTTGGTGGGGTGAGAGCTGGCTGGCGGGCAGGGGAGGCTGGCAGAACCCTGAGGAGGTGGTGCTGCGTTTCCCACATCTGTGCTGTCTCCTCTTGCCTATGGAAGAGGGAAGAGCTTGGTGTTTAAGGCACTCAGTGGGGAGCAAGGCGTCAGGCTTGCTTTCCACCCTGCTGTGTAGGTGTGAGCAAGGGATGTAGCTGCCTGCCTGGGTGTGGACACAGGCTGGTGGCAGTGGGGAGCAGGAACACATGCTGGGAGAGGCTGCGTGTGTGGTTGCTTCTGTTCTCCCACAAATCCAGATGGCATTAGAGAGCTTGAGGTTCTGGTTAGCTTTTGTACTGGATAGTTGCCCTGTGTGCCCATGTGTCTCCCCAGCACACGGAGGGTTTGGGTGTCGGAGCTGCGCTGTTGTATAAGAACTGCGCTGAGAGATGTGCTAAGGCAGTGCAGGTGCAGAGGGTCCGGTTGTGAAATGCGTTTGACACAGCATCCTGTCCTGTCAAGTGACTGTTACCGTATTATGGGTCCCGTTCACCAGTGGTTAATGTGTAAAGGGCTTCATAATTCCTGGATGTTTGGACTAAAACGTGGGTTTTTTGAGGGGAGAAGTCTCTCAGCCCTGGGGTTGGCAGCTGGGTACCCGGCACACCCCACCTTGCTCTGACTCAAAGGCGCACAAAGAGCTGCTCTTTCACGCGTCCTTTACTGTGCCGCACCAGACTCAAACTCCGCTCCAGCTTTACTTGTGTGGAAGTCTCTCTGTGATCTCTCGGAGCTCTTCTGTTGCTGCAGTGCTGCAAGAGTTAGGGTGAGCTCAGATTACTGTGAGCTGAGGCAAACAGCTTCCCAAGGAAGGACTTGCCATCTCTTTCCATTATAGTCTTTTTCAGTTTTCCACCTCTCTGTGCACAGCAGATGATTATCTCGCAAAAGCATTCTGAGATTTTTTTTTTTCCTGTGTAGTTCAAATTATCCTTTCCTAAGTGCATTACCTTGCGTTTGTCTGTGCTGAACTTCATCTGACTTCGCGCTGCCCATCCACCTAGCTTTGTTAAATGTAATTGAAATTGAGTTTGGGCTGGGGGGAGGCCTGGGGTTGATGTAGCAGAAAAGCTGAGACCTGTGCTTCCGGAACTAAAGAAATACTGTGAGCTATTACAGTTTGAGTCCTGTTAAATCCCATTTTGTTCATGTTACAGTGAATTAAGTGAACATCAGAAATGAAAAGGCAGGATAGAACCTCATCTCTGCTACGCTAGGTTTAAAATTAGAATAACCGAATAGCCTTTCTTATCTGGATTCACATTTCATGGTCCTTTGTCTGAGGTCACAATCTGTCCCTTGGAAATTGTCTAGAAGTGACAACTTCTTTCTTTCTCTAGTAGAAGCAGGCCGAGGGAGCGAAATGGGGATTGTTCCTTCGTGTCAGAGGACACAACCCCTGAGGGTTTGCTACGGCTCAAGCGGGAATCTGGACACAGTTTTCTCATTAGGAACAGTATCTGCTTCCAAGGACTTGCTTAAGCTCATCTACACAAACGAGCTGGTGAATAGCCTTACAATTTGCTCTGATTGTTTCATTGTTTAAATTACTCCAAGTAACTGGCTGATCATAAGAAGTTAAGCTTGTAATAGGAATAGTGGGGGTAAAGCCACAAACTACTGTTAAAATGAAGCTGCTTGTGAATAGAATTACACAGTCTAGTAGACTACAACGGCGAGGGACTGTATTCAGCAGCTCGGGTGACACCTTTCCAGCCCCTGCTGTTAAAAGGGGTTTGTGGTGTAAGGTGGCGTGCTGTTGAGAAGGACCCAGGCCTCCACTTGGAGAAGTGACCTCAACGCTGTTGCCTGTAGCTTGTATGCAGGTCAGGACATGTGTGTACATGAACTTTTTTTTTAATGGCAAGGAGTCCCTCAGAAATAGACGCAGAGTTAAAATTCTCCCGGCTGCAGTAGGCAGAGGAAGGCATTTCTAAGGGTTCCCCTCTGTTCCCATGCTTCTCCTTACAGGAACAGCAGCAGTACGTCACCTGCTCAAACGCTGTAATTAGCTTGGTGCTGGAACTTGGGTAGTGGGATGTTGAACACCCTTTAAACTCCTTTAGTCCAGGAATTTTTAAGCCTTGCAGCCCTACTATGAGGAAGGGGTTGTGTCATCATGTAGCTACAGAGCAGACCCTTGTAATGGGGAGAGGTTCTGGTTTGATCAGCTTTCCAGCACCAACAGAGGTGAAAAGGAGAGGGGATGTGGGTTGTGAGTACTCTGCTTGTTTTGCAGCAGGGACCAGCCAAGTTCTGCTGGAGATCTCCCTGCTGTTCCCTGTGCTGCCTCACCTTTCCCTTTGTCAGTGCTCTGTGGTTCTGTTCCTCTCTCCCCTCCCTGTGTTCCTTTTAATGGTTTATTATTGCCTTAGCGGTTTTCTCCCTCCTTCAGTTCCTGTGTCTTGCACAATGAGCAGGTATATGACTAGCAGCTTCAGGTAATGTTTAGTGGCAATTAAATGAGATTCTCCTCCCCCACCCTGCCCCTTTGTTGAATGAATCGAAAAAGGCTTGGGGGGGGGTGGGGGGGGGGAAATTGATGCAGGGGGGAAATTAAAAGGGTTCATAAAAGTGAATTTTAAGAAAAGCCTAACGAAGGAAATAACCTCCTGAGAGATCAAAGCTGAACCTGCTGTGCCAGTGCAGAGAAGTTTAGGCTTTTTCTTATGTTTCCACTGGCATGAAAGCACATGCACAAATACTTCTTCCAACAGCTTTAACTCTTCAAGTCCTGTGGAGTTGGCATTAATGGCCTATTTCTGTGTTGTCTAGTGCTAGGGCTCAGCTGTTTAATTAGGATTTGACTTTGTGAAGCTTCCTTTCACTTAAGGAGAGGACTGGGCATCCCCGTGATCGTCATGCCCAACAGTATAGGGAAGCCACCTTCTTCTCTAAGAACTGGGTCAGCTCTGTCTTGCTTTGTGGCGTTGCTCCTGCCTCTTGCTGCCGTGACACTGCGAGGGCAGTGCTGTCCCAGGCAGGAGATGTGAAGGCAATACCCCTCTATTCCCCTGGCTGCCAGCCCTGCCTTATGAGGGAGATGGTATTTGAAGAGGGGAAATGGCTGATCACCTGGTGACAGTAAGTTATGGAAATGTTATGAAGTCTTAAAATTCCATTTTCTTAAAAAAAAATTGGGGAACTCTCAATAGGCTCTGAGGGGGATGGAAATGTTGACTGAGTTGCATGTAGGGGAAGTTCCATTCATCATGGAAAGCAAACTGAAGGCTCTAACCATTTTTGTAGGCCAGGCTCCCCATACCCATAATTTTTCCATTACACTTGTAATCTCCTTTCTGAAAAGGGCTAGGTTTGTTTAGCATCAATTTTTTTTTGGTTGTTGTGGATTAAAGACTGGATGGTTCAAATTTGTCAGGGGCTGGCTCTAGTCTCCTCTCCTCATCTCGTCACTTGTCGCCCTTGCACAGGTCCCAAGGCTCTTACTTTTAAAGTGTTTCCATGTGTTTGAGAACAGAATAAAAATGGGGCTGCACAGAGTGCCTTGTGTGTTCGCGGCTTCCCAGAGTGCTAATGAGGACCAGATTGGCAGTAAGTGGCTGAGCAGAGCAGTGCAGCAGGAACAACAACTTGCACGCAGCCTTATTTATTGCAGGCCTGTTTCTCGGAGAGAGGGAATGTCAACCTGGATTTGGACTTTCACCTAATCTTCTCTGAAAGTACCCAGAGATATTAAGTGACCACCTACTCGGCTGCTGGACTTCAGGCTTTCAGACCTGCTTTTAAACCGCTTCTACGAAGGAAAATTACTCGCAGGCGCAGTGGTGGCTGTAGGTGATGGCTGTAAGCCTCAGGCTCAGTGTAAAACCTTTGTCCTGATACTTTTGTGTGTAAACTGGGGTGATTTTGCCCTGGTCGGAGTGCTGCTGGTGTAGGATTGGTGGCAAGTGTCCCTTTTCCCTACTGGGAGGTCATAGTAAAGCTGCCACAGGAGAGCTAGCTGGAGTGTGGTCTTCCCAAAACCTAGCCCAGGTGGCAACAGTGGGCTTTCTTGGGCTGTGTGTCAGGAAACGTTCCTTCTGGTGTCCACAGCAGCCTGGCTCAGCAAGGAGATGGGAAAGATACCGGGACCAAATTCTGAATTCGGTGAGGTGCACCCAGACTCAGGGAACTTTACGGACATGTATGTGCCCATAAGCAGAGCCTGATTTCTTTTTTCAGATTGGCTTTTTAACAGGAATAATGCAGCCTGACTAGACAAAAGGGAGGATTTAGTAATGGCCCAGCATGTGTGCTGTATTGCTCGGTCTCCTTCCTCTCTTTGCTCTTTTTGAATAGACAGTGTTCATAGCCTGGTCTGCCATAGGTGCTCCCCTGTAGTGCCCTGCTCTCTAGTGATGCTCCTTGCTTAAAACAGGAAAGCAATAAGAAGTATTCCTGCCTGCTGGAATAAGTCTGTATGCATGGGAAAAGGCTGGAGGTGTCTGATAGACCATCTGCCCTGTCCTACTGAGGTGCTTCCAGGAATTTACAGCAGTATTGAATTTGGCCCAGTAAACACTGATACTGTTACACTAGTGACTGAATTATTTTTATAATTCCTTGCCTGTTGAGCTTCATGATTATCCATGTGCATCCTAATGACTTAATTAAAATTTTTTGAACCATGCTTTCTCTGCTTCTTTGCATTTACCCAGATCCAATCAGACAAAGCTGTGATGGAGAGCACTCTGCTTTTTACAACCCTGACTGAGTAGCAATTAGCTGACAGTTACAGCAGCCTAAAAACAGTTAATAGTTTTAAAGGGGTTGTCGTCAAGGTGAACAGAAGAATTTTTAAAAAGAGTTAAATTCTTTATTAACAGGCTGACCCAGCTGCTTCAATAGTGCAAAATTGACATTGCTCTGATTTACCCTGGCTGAGAACTTCACCCTCTGCATTAAATTACACAGATTACGATGAATATTGCAAACTACAGTCCGTCCCTTCCTGCCAAAGGATGAGCTCATGATTCCTCACTCATCTTGCAAGGGTTACGATGACCTAACCAAGACCAAAGATGCAAGTTTTCCCAGCTTCTTTTGACTGCTGTTTGTAGCAGGAATGGTGACTTCTGAAAATCATGGCTTTATCAGCGGGAATGACAGTTCCTTTTTTCTTCCTGGAGATGGAGGAATCTCTTACCAGTGTGTGTGTGTGAGGGCTGGGGTCTAAAGCTGGTCACGTTATTGGGCTGGTAGAGGGTTATTTCTGATTCTGTGCTTTGTCTGTTTCTCAGTATTGCGAACAACATAGCTTCCCCTAGGGATGCTGGTTCCCATTCTAACTGGGTTTTGTCCCTGTGCAAACTTGCTTATTTGCCTCTCAGACTTCTTCCTGCCTATGCAGGGAATGAGGGAGCTGAAGCAAAGCCATCACCTCGCTTGTGCTGAAAAATCTTACAGTGAAGGAGGAAACTGGCTCAAATTGAAGCAGATGCTATGTGGGAACAATTACCTGAGAGAAACTCTGGGAGGGAGTGGAAGAGATAATGAAACACCTAGGGATTTGGGAGTCAGCTTTCCAAGGAGCAAAGGGGTTAGCAGTTTAGAGTTGGAGCTTGCAGCTGCGGTGAGAATCAGCTTCCCTTTCTCTCTGCTCCTCATTTTTCCCCTCTTTCCTCCCCCGGCTCAGGGGATGGAGGAGAAGGTGACCTTTGAAGCATGAGTCACATTGCCAGCGAAGAACCCCGGCTGCAGCGGTGCCGTACTCGAAATGCAACTTGCTGAGCTCAGCTGCTGCCTGCAGCCCTGGCCAAGGCAAACGGCCTGCGTGGGGGCTGCGGCAGCGATATCGCTGGGTCCCGACCCAGCTGCTTGTCGGCAGAGAAGCGCTCTCCCTGCAAGATGGGGAGCCACTGTCGCCAGATTCAAAGCAGCAGGAGTTCTGTGTGGATGTGAACTTAATGCCCGAAGACTCCAGCAGAACAAGAACAGGATGGGTGCCCAGAAATCATCCAGCCGTGGATTCCCTGGAGCTTGGGGCTTAGCAAGTTTCCCTCCCCTTTCTCTTCTCCTGCAGGCAAGCACTCCTATTCCTGCAGCTCATCTGAAAGGGCCAGCTTTGTTTTCAGTTTACCTACATGGCTTCCAGTCCTGTTGATAGAGGATTTAGCCTATGAGTTGGGGATTTAGCAGGCTGAGCTGGGAGGACCAGCGGATGAATAACACTCGCTGGGTTTCTGTACCTGTCCTGCCAAAGGCCTGCTGTTAGTTACAGCTATTTCTGTTCAGCCCAATAACAAAACCATAGTTTGGACAAATGGTCACTTCTGCAGAGTAGCCTGCGCTGTTCAAAAGGAGTTGCTGTATGGGGTTGGGCAACAGCAGTAGCTCAGTGGTGTGAGCAGCAGCCTTTGCCCTTGCAATGCACCTGGAAGTAAAAATAAGGCTGATTTTTGGCAGCTGGGTGCCCCCAAGAGATCACTCACATCTCAAGCCTTCATCCCAGTTTGGTTTTAGGCCCCCATCCTTTTGTGCCTCAGTTCCTTTCGATGAGTCTGAGGGTAGAAACACTGCCGGGGAGCTGGGTGCTTCAGCCTCTCCTCTGTGTTGCTTTTCTGTTGACTTCAGAGCCTAATTTGAGGTGTTGCTGCTAATATTGAAAGATTCCATGGTGTTGGCTGTGGGTAATGCTTCTTCCTTCTGAGCTATGGATCTCTTGAGGTGCTAAAGTGATAAAGATGGCTGGTTTGTGAGAGAGGGGCTGTGGCTCACGGGTTAGATGCACTGAGAGAGAAAGAAAGGCATGCCAGGAAATTACCAGAACCACTGGTTTTCAGCCTGTAGTTTATGACCACTTTAAGGAGTTGCTAAGAAATATTTAGAGGAACTTATCATAAGGATGCAGATATCTACCTTATGGGGGAGAAACCTGTGTTTTAGAAACTTGAATAATAATAATAGGAACTTGACGAATAATAATAATACAAAAAACAGCTTTAACCATTTGCGTCTGTAATGTAAATTTTGATGTAAATCTTGTCAAATCTGTCAAGTCTTCAATGCAGAGAGCTTCCTAGGTGTTGTGTACCTGTGTGTTTTCTTAATCCCTACTGTGGGGTTCAAGAGGCTTCACTGTTTCTAAGCCAATTGCAATTTGGCCCAATTAATGTGTGCCTTCTGTTCTCCCGTTTTAAATCTAAGCAAAGACTGTAAAGGCTACATTGGGTACAGGCTGGAGGAGGCTGGAAATACTACTTTACAGCACAGGAGATTACACTCTCATTTTTCTCAGACGTGATTAACCGGGGCTATCGCAGGCAATCGCCTTGGCTGGGGTAAAATGTGTCCAGTTAGCAGTTTCTGCAGCAAGCACAGCCAGCGCATCAGCAAAGACTTGAAACATCTCTTTGTTCGTTATTTGTTATTGTTTCACCTGCCTTGAAATGGTAATTGCAAGAGCTTTGATTCATGGATTAGAATGCAATTTAGTTTCCATTGTTGCTGCCCGTCCTTACCCGCTCTGAGCCAGGCTCTGGAAACTTCCCCATCAGCACTGGCAAATCCTAACGGATCTGTGCAGCAGCATGCCTTTGTGAGGAGATGTGGGGAAAGTTATCCTTGTTAAAACAAGGCACTTATGGTGATCTTGTCCCTTTTTTTTTTTCTTTATTCACTGTATTTTCTTTAGGTTTCATCCTTGGGAAAGAAGGGGCCCAAACTGGTTTAAGGGAGGCTGTGGCACTATGCTGACGGCAGCAGCTGAGGATGCCTCTTTCCATTTAATCTATTGATTTAAGCACTTGTGGATTTTTTTTTTTTCATGCTGAAGCAGAACCAGCTTTAACTCAGACTAAAATTTGCAGTTAAGACAGTGAAATGTTCAGAAACGTTTTGTTTTCGCAGTGATCGGGAGCTGCACATCAGCATAACTGCTGGCGTTAGCAGCAGGAGATAGGCAGTGCTGGGGATGCTACGCGCCTGCCAGAGGAGAGCTGCTGTCTTTAGCTGTTGGACAACCTTGTGCATGATACTCTGAAAACAAGGCTCCGTGTTGATCAGAGAGGAACAATTCGGGAGCTGAACACAATAGCAGCAAGCCTGGAAGGGACTTCAAGAAATGGTGTAATTCAGCCTGCTGCTTCGAGGCCAGATCTGTTGTACCCGAGTTGTTCATGACATACCTGCCTAATCTGGTTTTAATTTGCAGTGAGGGAGTACTTTTACAAACGGATTGAGGAGATTTCTGTCTTCCTAATATTTCACCTTAATCTCCCATGGTTCACATTAGCATTGTTATTCCTTGTCCTATCAACCAGGAGCAGAGAGAAAAAAAATTGGTTTTGTTCCCTCTTGCCTAGTTGAAGACTGAGAGGAACTCATTGATCTTTCCTAGGCAGGACACTCCCTGATTGCTCAGTCTGGTCTCTCAGTCAGTGTTTTTCTAGACATCTTACTTTTACTCATTTCCTCTGAACTTGCTCCAACCCTGTGCTTTGCTTAAAATGCAGCACCAAACACTGGATGAGGTACCCGCACCTGAGGCCTGAACCAACTCAGGAGAAGAAATAGTCATGCTTTACGGGGATCCTCTTTGTCTTTACAGGTGTTCTAGCTTGCTTTCTCTCCCAGAAAAGGGTGCAGTTCAGCTCTGTCTGGCCAGGCAGATCTGTGGGATGCTGTATCTACCAAGTGACTCTACAAAGCTTCCGATACCATTTGAGCTCAACAAAAATCTGAGGTCACGTATGCAAAATAGAGATCCAGAGGATCCACAAAAGTCTGTAAGTCAGAAATATTCAGTTGTGCACAGCATAGTTCATCACTTGGGCACTCGTAGCAGCCCTCAACACATTGCTGCTGCGTGGTTTGCCACAGCCTGCTGCAGCAGAGAGATTTGAAGGTCAAGTGCTGCAGAGCAATTCGTTTCAAACCAGCCAAGCCGAAGTAATGCTGACACCTCAGCACAAGAGGGTGCAATAGGTTTGCGGTATAACCTAGAGACGAGGTGGGTTTGTCCCTTCTGCTGCAGTGGTGCCAGAGGAGAAGTTTCTCTGAGACTTGTCTCCCAAACCGAACATCCTGTTAATTGCTGGAGTTCGAGCTGTGTGAGTTTGCCTCATTATTTTCAAGTCCTTTTCACTCTGAGTATTTCCATAATTATGGTAATTAAACTTGGTGGATTTTTAATTATTATTTTTTTTTAAATAATCAGAACCGTAGTTGAATTATGAGAGTGCCAAAATGAGCCTGGCAAATCATAATTTTAGTTTGCTGTGTTATAAATCAAAAGCAGACTTGATTTCCCAGCTTGCTGGATGTTTTGTTAACCAGATCACTGCAGCTCTCCTGAGGCCTCGTATGCCAAGAGCTGTCCCTGAATGAACAATCAGGCTTTATAAATAGCAGCCTTAACAAGAGCGTCACTGCCAGATGCTGCTGAAATAACTTAGGGACTCGCGCACAAAGGAAACTCCCTCATCTGGGGGCAGCTGGGCTCCCATCCATTATCTAGGACATCCCCCTGCTTGTGAAATTTCAGAGAAGCTGTTACGATGCCTACAGATGGGGTCACAAGCACATTCCTATGTTTCTCAGATGCTGGGCTTGCCAGCAGCTCCTCCTGATATGCTTTGTGTTTACGACAGGAGTTCAAGATCTGGGTTTGATCTATTGCTTCCACTCATGTCTTGTCTGGAAAGAGCAGATACTCCTCTGCCTAATTAGCTCTAACCAGCGTGTGGCTATGCTCTCCCTCAGCACAGCAAGGACTGAGCTGTGTCCTAAGGATCCCTGAATGTTCAGCAACAGTTGCAAGTGGTGGTCCAGGCTTCTGCCTTTCCCAGAGAATGAAGTTCTTTTCCCAAAATCCTTTCTTGTGACTATTGCCAGTTCTCCTTGCTTGTAACACCAGCCTTTTTAAGCAATTAAGGTGAGTGGTGGGTAACATACTCCAATTCTTAGGTAAACAGTGATTTTTAAAGTGTAGGTTGTGTGTGCAATTCTCCAATAAGGCATTGTTTAAGTAGTACTATGTGCTGTGAGATCTCTATTAGAATATAGTCAGAAATTACAATCTTGGCCTTCCAAGACATCTAGGTAGGGTTGGAAGGACCCATTAGTACTTGAACTCCTTAGGGTTTCATAAGGAGGCAGGTGGCTTTTGAACTGATTGTAAAAGACTCTCCAGAGGTGATGGAGACAGGAAGCCATGTAAACCCTGGTTGCCTCTGTAGCCATCAGGTGCCTTATTCTGAACACAGCCTGTCCTTTGCTGCTGATGTTCACAGACCAGCATGGTTGACATTGTAAAACTGTCCAGCTCAAAAATGTGCTTTGGCAGGGAAGGATGACAGATGAACTCTGTAGGACTGGGCAGGTCATTTGGGGTCAGTGTCATTTTTATCTTGGAACAATTGATGGTTTGATACTGTTCTGGATAAGTGTTTTAGTGGAGATCTGAGTCTTTGTAGTCTCCACAGGGGAGGACGGTCACCCCTTGCATGAGAGAGTGCTTTGGGGGCAATGACAGTGGACTACACTGAAGTGCTATGGATGGGAAGGAAGAGCACCATATTGCTGTGGAAGCAAATGACTTGATAGCACAAGAGTGTTCTTCCTGGAATACTTTCTGCCTCATGTGTTGGGTCTCCACCGGTAAGCCTTAATGTACAAGCTGAATGTCTTCTGCTGTGTCTTACCAAAGGCTTAGAAATACAGGGGCTATGATGGCAAGAACAATCTAAACTTACTTCCATCCTTGGGCATCTCTGTGTATTAGGAATGTGTTGGTTCATCACCATGGTCTGAAAAATAGGCCCTTCTCTTTCCAGAGAACTGCAAATTCTGTAGTTATTTTGATAGCTTTTTTCTGTTTTATTTGAATGTATTTCATCTTGCACATGATGTAATTTCTTCTATTTTCTGACACTGCCTCTGCTAACTTTAGTTTTCAGATGTCTAGGTAAGGGAAAAAGGGAATCATGGGAGAAGTCATCTCTAAAAAGGGAAGATAATGCTCTTTCACATCTGGAGCAGTGTTTCTCAGGGAAGTCAAACAGTTGAGGCTACCTGATTCCCGGCGTGTGGCATGCTAGGTTTCAAACATTAGAGGTACAGTATATCCCAAATAAATACTGATCATGTACCACAGGGTATGTAAACACATCACCCCATGGGTGGAAATATTTGGCAAAGGAATGCTATTTGCAGTCCTTAAATATGTGCAATAAGTGCACGCATGCTAAGCAGCAGCTTCTGTATGTCGTTGTCTACAGGAAGTTATCAAAAGGCTGAGGAAAATAAATCTGATTTCATACTTTCCTCTGAAATGAGATTTATAAATATATGTGTAATGTATTTGGAAAAAAAAAAAGTCTAAAGACCTTATGCAGTTGGGTTCTGTGATCATTTCTGGGAAGAGGCTGTCAACAGAAATGCACACATGCTTGCTTGCTTACTCATAACCACTGTGATCTGTGGACTGTTATGCTGCTCGGACAAACAAGAGCAGGAATGACCAGCTGGGTCACCACAGAGCTCTGAGAGCATCTTGAGTTAACAATCAAAACATTCTCTGCCTTAACTTCATCACTGTGTGCATCATTGATGCCTCCTGAACAGGCGGTACTTGCTGTGAGAGCTGGATCTGTTCTTGAAACGGCGATATTGAGCTTGCTCCTTGGGATGGGATTTTCTGTCACCCTGGAGTCTGTTACACAGGGCAAAAACAGATGAGAAACTTCTGTCATTATGCTTAAAGTATTTGCTTCCAATGAAAATTACTTCACAAACTGCAGGGCTGGAAGATCAGGTCATGTATAATTTAAGTTGCTGTTTCTATTTTTCAGTGTACCTGGTGCTTTTGCCAGTGTGGCTTGCTTATTACAATGCCTTACTCTTACGCATCTTGCTATGAAGGGAAATTCCTGAGTGTAGTGTGCAGGGGAGAGATACTTCATAGGAGGATCCACAGAAATTAGTACAGGGAGCTGCTGGTATCTTCTAGTAGGAATTGCCCTGAGGAGATGGGGGAAGAAATGAAGACACTCAACTTGTAGCTGGCGCAGACTGAATTGGGCATTACTGAATATGCATGTATCTCTGTCAGTGCTTTTTGCTCTTAGAAAACTGAGTAGAGCAATTTCTTGATTTAGTCAAGAACAAATGACAGCACAGCCTGCCTCTCTGAACTCTGAAAGCTTTGCTTGTGTGAGTTTTGTGGGGAATGCACGCTTGTGTGAGTGAGAAAAGGGAGAAATGTGTTGTCAATTCTTAATTTCTTAACATTAAGAACTGTGGATTTACTGACTGGCATGTAACCCTCCTGACTTTGCCTCAGTCTTCACAGTGCTGGGTTTCTTAAGTGATGTACTTACTAACTGGAAAGTTGCTAATTGTGCCCCTTAGTTCTCCAGAATTGGTAGTCATGGTCCAGGAAATAAAACCTCTTTCAAATTCTCCTTGTGTTCTACTTTGTCCTTGTCTGCTCTTCCTTCGCTGCGCTACTCTTTTTGATTTAGGCGTGGTGTTAAGCCGATCTGGTTCAGTCTGAGCTGGCACTTTTGTGACAGGAAGCAAATACTTGCAGTCACCCATATCTACTGGATCCAGTTTCCATCTCTTGTGTGGAAGTCCATGATATTTTTACCCCATCACACCTGAGCTTGCTGCTCGACATGCTTAATCAGTGATACAGAAGAAAAAAGAACCTCCTTTGTGTTCAGACTGGAACAACTAGCTGCAATCCTTTCCCTCCCAATGAAACAAATCTCTTTGTGGCAAACAACTTACACCAAGAAGAGGTCTTTAGCAAATCTTCTGCTACATGAGTGTGTGCATACGCTTCTGCTTACGCACCCCAAAGATGCAAAATAGACAATGCAGCTGCATTATCTGTTTTCCTTCCTTATGCTGTTCTCAGTGTCACCTGTTCCTGTGACACTTGTTCTCCTGCCACCCACCTTCCACTTGGATACAGATTTCATCCCACTGGAAAACGGGAAGGCTGGATGACTGGGCTCATCCTGGTTTAGTGCTCCAACTCAGCTGCCTGCTCCAGTCTCCCTGTGCAGCCTGCAGAACAGGCTCTGGTCGCTTGCCCCTTACTTGGTCTGGTTTAGGAGCAGGAGGAGATGGGTGGGAGCAGGGATCCGTTTACTAACGAATCCCAAAGTCCTGCTTTTAAAGGATAAGAGGGTAAGAGTGTTACTCTGATGCAAGCTTTGAGTAGCTTATGGTGGTGTTTTCCTGCTCGCATCAAGCCATCCACCTACTGCTGGCCTTTAACCCAAACCTTAGACTGTCAAAGCTTGACAAAACCCCTGGAGTTTTACTGCATACAGTATTCTTTCTGTTTACAAAATATTCTTAGTATATGCTAAAAATATACTGAGAGTACTAAAATTATACAGCTCTTTTCAGAGAGTCTCCCTAATTTCTGTAGATTTAGTACATGTCAAGAAGTGATTTAAAGGTCGTCCCATTTCCTTATGTTTGTTTAAAAAGAAGTGCTGAAGGCTAATGTTTTGGCAAATGCTTGCTGTGAGTTGTACACTTTGTACTTGGGGGGTTTTTTTGATAATGGTAGGTTTCATTGTATGCAAGCAATCCATGATTTGGGAAACGGGGTATCAAGAATCTTATCCATATAGGTAAATATAACTCCTGAAAAGGCAAGATGTGTTTTGTCCAAGTCTTGAACTGATTGGAAAATAAAATCTTTGCTTTATTCTTGTCTCCTTGCCTTTATAAGCATACAGATTCTAAAAAGTCTTTCTAATGGCTTGAATAACTGTTGCATGACATCTGGCTGCACAGGTGTGGTTGCAAAAGAGTTGACTCCTGATGGGAAGAAATGTGCCTCAGAGTCATACGAGGGCATTACTGAGGTACAGCCTTCTCCCTTGAACTCCTCTCTACCCCCTGCGTTTCCGATGCACAGATGTTCCATCCGTCTGAGCAGCTGAGGTGAGAGGGGAGGATCTGCCTCTGTTCTTTTGACTAGGAAGAGGAATACTTGGGGAATTAGTGGACTTAGCACAAACCCTTTGCAAGTGGGGGTGGTGTTGCTGAGAAGGGAAAGAGAAAGGCCTCCATTCAACAGAAGTTTGCAAACTTCACTGAGCTAAACCTGGCAGTGGAACAAGAGCGCAGGCAGCGGGCTGGCTGCAATGATAAGGCATTTTTGACTCCATGAGTTTGGTGTATTTCAGTGGGACTCAGCCAAATTCTACTTTCATAGTGGATGTGGAGGATAACTCCATTTGTTTTAATGGAGATGTATTCCAGATTTACAGTGGTGGTGGAGAGAAGAGGGAAAAGATTATGTATAGAATGGGTTGGTGGTGAAAAAATCCTCCTTTTCTTTTTTCTTCTTCCACCACAGTCTTCACTGAGAAATCATGTAGATGGCAGCTTCTAGTCTGCCAATGCAAATTGAGACAAATTAGGGGGTAAATTAACTAATTATTATAATGTCATGGTAGCAATGCTACAGTTCAGGTTGCAGAAGGCATTCCATTATCAGCTCTGTTCTTCACAGTTACCTTTTAATTGGTAACGTATTTGTATATAAATTCAGGCAAGAGAGCCTCCAGCCTTTTGTTTTACAGTCATTAAAGAAACGCTTCAGTGGGTTTTGGGTTAGAAAGAAAGAGGGACCCTTTACAGTGATCAGAACAGATGGTAATGCCCCCCGAGGGGGACATTTGTAAGAATGGAAATTCCTTTTTAAACCTCACAGTGGAATAGGAGTTAGATACACATCTGATAAACAGGCTATTTTAAATCTCTGTTTGGGGAGATGGGAAAGTGAAATGTGCAGCTGGCAAGCTAAACCTCATCATGCTTCACTCCTTAGAAATAGACACTTGCCAAACAAAAGGCCTTATTACAGTTATTCTATAATAACTAATATACATACCTGGATGTATATGTATGTCTCCCTTCAGAGTACAGCTGCAGGAAGAAGCTGTGCAAAAAGATAAGTTTGCCTTTGCAGTTTTTTTTGGAGGTGACTGAAATTCTCCCTATCTTTAAAAACTTTGTTAAGTTTTAACTTATAATGAAAACTCCTCTGTAAATAACACTCTTAAATGTTCTATTTGAGAGGTGCTATGGCCTCAAAAATAGAAAATTTATTTGAAATGTAGAAAATCTGTGCTGTAGTTCTGATACTGACCTGTTCATGTGCTAGGTCTTACCTGTGTTCCCTTCCCAGGCTTTTGTTAATGAAATTATTGAGGCAAGTAGGATCTCTGGACCCTCACCTACCTCATCATGGGGATGCAGCTTATGTAATGTATAGTGAAATGATCATCTTGGAACCATTAGGTTTTCTGGAAGCTGGGTTAAATAACTGCAGCATGGGGAAAACCTGGGTGGAACCTGAAATTTTCCTTCCAGCTGGAGCCTCGGTGTTTTGTTTGACTTCTCCAAGAGGCTTTGGAGGGGCCTCTTGTACACCCTGCCCGTTTGCTTGAGGACAGTCGGGTGACTTGGGTTGCCTTAGTGACACAACTCAGGAACATCCATTCTGTGAACTACCTTGGGGCAAGAGCACTGGGGGCTTGCTGAATGGGAATTGGGTTATAGGAGCTGGGACCTCCATGTTTTTCTAGGGTTCTCTCTGTCTCAGCCCATCACACTTATTTTCAAGGCACTTGGGACGTGGACGTCTTACCTATCGGGTAGGGCATGTGAAGTGGGAATTGTTGTAGTAGATCAGTGGGCAGAGATCTGAGGACCCAGGTGGGCAAATGGCCTGGAGGCTCTTTGAAAATGGACGTGTTCTTGCAGAGTGTTTTGAGAAATCCATTTTGCTATTCTCCTGAGGAAAAGCAAAGGCTGTCAGCTCCATGCATGCTGTACGTGTACTTAAAGTAAAAGCACAGAGACCCCTTACTGCTCCTGGGAGCTTTACGTTTAGTTCAGTAGGAAGGATTGTTAATTTAAGTATGCAATTGATATATGTAATCTGAATCAAAACATCTTGCAAGAATGTGATTAAATGAAATTCCTCAAGTGCGTTCCTGCCATCTGGAACAACTTTCCATATTTTGTTGTCTCATTGACTTTTCAAAATTCAGCTAAAAATGTACTTTTTCATGTCTTTTTTTTTTTTTTTTCCTTTGGTAATGCTTAGTTTTCATCTCCACTGCAGTCCTATAAAAATCTGCAAGTAATTTTGGAATAAGCATTAAGGGGAGAAGGGGAAAGAGCTCTTCAAAGTCAGAACACAATCATGTTGGGTACTGGAGGCTTTCACTGCACTGAGATCCCATCCCTGCCTCTGGAGGACCTGGCAGTTCTCTGATTTTAGCCCAGGAGTTATATCCAAGAAATTATCCACCAAATCCTCCTCAGAGTAGATGGGGAAGGGATGTGGGCTGGTGTGCTGCCCACAGCCTGGCTGGCTGATGCTGCTTCAGCCTTAGAGGGGGCAGACTTACTGTGGCAGGTAAAGGCAGTCTCCAAAGGAGGAGAGGATGAAGTAGCCCCTGTTTGGGATAAGAGTTGAACACCTCTTGCACTGGACCATCCTGTTAGGAACAGCAGCCTTCCTGGGTCCGCCTCTGGAAACTGTAGAATCACAGAGTGGTCTAGGTTGGAAGGGATCTTTCAAGCCCACCCAGTCCAAGCCCCCTGCCAGGAGCAGGGACATCTCCAACCAGATCAGGTTGCTCAGAGCCCTGGCCAACCTGACCTGGAATGTTTCCAGGGATGGGGCATCCACCACCTCTCTGGGCAACCTGGGACAGTGCTCCACCACCCTCACAAACTCCATGTATGAATTCAGAACATAAAATACAAATGAACTCATACATGCATGGTCCCCTTCAGGCTTGTGAAGGCTTACAGCAAACACACTATGCATGACATCAAGGCTCAGCCAAGTAGAGATTAAATGCAGAAGCAGGATTTGGGGGGTACAGAGGCATAGATCACTGCTCGTTGTGTTTCAGTGACCTATTTAAGCACAGAAATATGGGGAAATTGTTACACACCAAGTGCTGTGCATGTATTTCAGGAAAAAACAAAACAAAAAAATACTGCAAATGTGCTGTGTATGTTCTGAATTGGCTGAAACCAGCTTCTTTTCAGATACCCAGCCTTGGATTTTCAAATTTATCTGGATTGTTTGGTGCTCACTTTTTCTTCAGTGGTGTCTTAATATCTGAATACCTTGAAAATCTGTAATTTTGCATTTTCTCAAGTTGTTTGGTGTTTCTTTATGCTAAGTTTTGCTTTGAATTATTTTCAGTAAAAAAAACCCCAATGTTCTTCCACCTCCAAAAACTTGCTTTGCCTTGGATGCTGGGTGGGTGCACTCTGGAAATAAATGGAGACACAGCAATCAGTCATTTAGCAGATTGAAAATATTGAGGGATTCTGTCCTGTAACATAAGTAGCTATTTATGTACTTTTTTGTGACTCACTATTTCTGATGTGAATAATTTACAAAAATAGTAATAAGGGAATACTAAATAAGGAGGAGAAGTACAAGAATTGAAAAGCAGCAATCCAGAAGTTAAGTTCAACTGGAACTGTTTGCAATTTGTGATGTCTATGGGTTTAGGCAACTTAAACATTTAAACCACAAAGTGAGGAAAGACTGGCTTGAGAGTTCTTTGGCTCAAGCTTTGAACTTTAATGTAGCCCAATTAACTCCTGTTTAAATTTTAGTCTTGGCCTAAATCTCATCCTGCTGAAGACAGTAGCAACATCCCCAGTGCTATATGCCTGTCCATGTAATACTGGGCCAGTGCCTGCAAGGTCCTGCTGATGGTATTGATTCAGAAAGATGTTTATTATTGTGTGGTAGAGGGAGAAGAGGCTTGAATATCTGCGTGAACTACATTAACTTCTGGCACTGACTGATGCTGGGTGACGGTTGCCTTAGTGGCCTACTGTAGATGTGGCACATGGGTAGGTATACATATCCTGATGCTATGGAGGATCCCTTTGGAAGATGTTTTACCTCCACACTGACAAAGGGCTCTGAGGTGCTGTGTGGCTCCATGTGGTACCTCAGGTAACATGGGTGCAGACCTGTGCCAAGGTGGTCAGAAGCTGAAGAGTGGTCTGCAGCTCGTTGCCGTCCTAGGTGGGCAGTAGAGATTGGGTTTCTATCAGGGCATAGGTACTGTTGCTAGCAAGGAGACATCTTTTGATCACGCCTCAGTCTCTTGACTTCTGAAATTGATACATATAAGGCAAAAACTTTTTGAAAGTTTTGGCCAGTTCCCCTGCTGCTGACCCCCGTGGGAGTAGGGTGAGTACTTCTGACATTCCCACTCTCAAAGTTCGAGCAACTTCCTTTCTTTTCCCTTGAGCCCTCACCACAGTTCTGTTGTGAAGAAAATGATGAGAAAATGTTCCTGTGTCTGACTTCTTGTTAATGGTGCCTGTGCTGGAGCCGTGCTGTCATCTTGTCAAGTCCCAGCTTGCATTTGCAAACTTATCTGCTAGGAAAACTACGCGTGTCCTATAAATAGAGATGGCCAAGAATGGTTTGATTAAACGTTTGTGTACTGTTTCAAGTCTCCCGTTTGTGGAATGCGTTAAGCCTGTTGGAGTAATAGGTTTTCCTGAAGTACTCATTAGGAAGTTTCCTCAGGTTCGGGGTAGCTCTGACAGGGCTGTTGGCTTGGGAGGATGAATAGGGTGCAATAGGTTTTCTGATTAAAGCAGGCTGAAGTCTCTGTTCTCAACCATGTCACTCACCCTCTTGCCTCCCCCTAAATCTCTTGCAAAACTGTTCACCTTGTACTGCACCAGTGATGTGGAAGGAAGCTCAATTTCGAAATGCTGGAGGGTTCAGTGGAGCAGAATTGTTCTCTAGCCAGGCGTCCCACTATGCAAGTGGAGTGACGTCTGAGAGACAATAAATCTAGATAGCAGTGTGTCCCCCTTCTCTGCCCTCCCCCTGAGGTCCTTACTGAAGAACAGCACGGAGTAAGAAAACACTGTGGAGCATAAGATACTTATTTAAAGGCTTTAAAACACCAGACTACTTATTTATGTTCCTAAATTTGGCTTTAGGTGCCCAATATTATGCACTCATCTTTGAAAACGCTGGCCTTAACGGACAAGCTGTAGGTTCTTTTTTAAGCTGCAAACAGATGAAGTGGAATTCTGTTTACCTGCCTGGCAGCCTTGCAGAAATGGGATGGCAAAGCCACAGAAGGAAAGAAATGTTCCGTCATTTGAGGGTGACATCATTTGCAAGTCAATGAATGATCTCCCATTTAGGAACTCGCATAAATGGCTGTTAATGGTTGTTTGGCGGACCCTGCCAAATAGTGTCCGGATTAATGTGGCCATTGTTCTAGATTTATTGTTCCATTTTTTTAAAGAATGTTCTTATATATTCCAATGGAGCGGAGGCAATATTTCCAGTGTGAAGGGCAGCGTGCTGACTTGGGGGTCACGTGTCAGGCACTGAAATGACCATCCTGTATGGTGGATTTCTTTATTGAAAAAAGCATTAATTGGGATGGAAAGAGTTCCTTTGAACCTTTAACCATTCGCAGACCTTCTAATTATTTCTGAAAGAGTTAAGTACACTTCCACCTGGACCAAACTGAACTTCTTTATCAAAGCTCCCTGAAAACGTGAGGAAGCTCTTGTCCAGAGCTGGGTCCCAGCTTTGTGGCTTCATCCCTTTGCCAGCTAATTTTAGCGTTTATAAGCAGCACAAGCAGCTAGAATTTCCCTGTCAGTTCCTATTATAAGATCCTGATTTGAGTTGATTATAACTTTGTCAGAGTTGTACTGTGGAGTTGATGTTTTCCATATTTGATTTTAAGTTGCAGTTAATGTGGCTCGTCTGTCTGTAAGGGAGGGAGCTGGAAAATACGCTGTTTTGCTCATGTGCTCCTTTTTGAACTAGCAATTTTAGAACTAGGCATTTTCCTGGGATAAGGAATTAGTTCATATGTCAGCTTTCTCACTTTGTGGCACTGTGACTTCACAGAGAACTGGAAATTGGGGCTCACAGCATCCATGTAGCTGGTTTACAGACTTATCCACTGTAATTTCTAAGGGGTTACAAGGAGGCCGAATTCTGGTAGTGATAACTATTGCACTTCTGGAAAATCAGCTTTTATAACGCTTGACTAAAGAGCTTTTACCTTCCTTATTTGCAGCTTGACTTGAATTCTGGGTTTTAGAAGTTTGGGGAGGAATCTTATCTCTTGAAAACTGGATGTAAAATATGAAAGCTGGAGGGTTTTTTGTGTTGGTGTCAGCAAAATAATAAAGGGTTTATAGCCATAAGCAGGATTTTGCTTAAAAAAAGGTGTTCGTATCTAAATCCTGATTTTTATTTTTTTTTTGGCCATTTTTGTTTTGGCTGTCTGTTTTGGTCTTAGCTGAATACACTTTACATCTCTGGTAAAAACTTCGGAATAGCACCCTACTTAAGACAATTCTGAAGTGGATTTGAACCGTATTGTGTTTACTTCTGTTTCTAGGTTATACTGCTGAATGCAACCACTCGTGAAAATGCAAAGAAGCAATGGAAATAAGAAGGAAGTGAACTTATTTGAACTTTCAGGAAAGAACTGAAACCCCATTTAACTTTAACATGTGCGCTGACTGCTCAGGTCTGTTCTTGTGCAGTTAGAATAAATGTTCCTCTCCTTAATCACAGCAGAGATCAGCCACTACTTCTTTGTATGTAAACTGTGTGCACAAGGGCTTATGTTGAGGGTGAACTTGGGGGAATGATGTTCCTGGTCATAAAGCTATTAAATGAATATGTTCTGGAAGAGGATGGAAGGCAGGAGGGATGTCCTTTGGCTGGCAGTTCCTGTTCTAGCTCTGTACACTATATGAAATGCTGGCTTTGCACCATACAGCTTTTCTCCTCTGCTGTCGTTCCTCTACAGTGCTCTTTAAAAGCTGAGAATAATTTATCTTAGCATATGTAAGTTTATTTTTTATGTAATTACATGTACCATCATGTTAACTTTGTGGAAAGGTTGTGCCTATTGTCCTTAAAAAACCAAAGTGATTATCATTGGTTTGTTTTGTTACACAATTGTTTAAATTATAATAAGTTACCATCATTGTTTCTTGAGTCCAGCTGTGTTTATGGATTAAGATCTACTGACTCAAATATTTACAGTGTTCCAAAAATTATGAGTACATGCAGTGCTGGGGGTTTTCCATATGCTGCTTTATTTGACTGAGAGAGTTCTCAATCACAACTGAAAAAGAAGTCTTAGTCCAGAATAATTTTATAAAAGACTGTCAGCTTTTTGTTATATCTGTCTGGGCCAGTGCTCTCCATCACTTTGTGCTGTTGGTGTGTAGAGCCAATTCCAGGTTTCCGAGACAGACCAGAGCTGTGGTGATGATGGGAGTTGGATTCTTTGGAAAATCTGACCCGTTTGGGGGTACTGGCTGAGTTCCTGAAGTCCAGCTAAAGCCAGTAATAATAGCATCAAATTCTACCCCCAACCACTCCAGTTTTAAATCTCTTCTTGGTGTGGGGTACCTGTTTCTGCAAGGACTGTGTGTGTGGGGCAGTCCACTTAAGGTCTGGACTGGGGCAGCTCCCAAGAAATCTGTGGACCTCTTCAAAGGAGATTTGTGTGTCTGTCTTAAGCAGACTGACTTGCATTTAAATTTGTGCTGTCATGGTGGGTCAGATGCGAGTTACTCAGAGCTGTGTTTCTGGCAGGGGAAGAACAAGCCCTCGTGACCCGAAGCCCTACGCTGCGGTTTGGGAGTGCGGTGCTGTGTAGGGAACGCTCAGGTCACTGAAGTCTGATTCCAGCATGTGCCCTAAGCCCACGTTTAATGCCGTATGTGTGTTCAGATACTTCCTCGCGCGGGGTCCGAGTGTGCTGCTATTGAAGCCGTAAGCCAATATCAAATGGCAAGGGGATTAGGAGGAGACTTTCCCTCTTGACTTGCTGTTCCGTAACTGCCTGCTGCAGAGCTGTTGTATTTTTCCTTTGTCGCACGGAGTACCAGCTACTGCTGACAGCGGGGTATTAGATTTGTTGGGCCACTCATCAGTCACCATGGCAATTCCTGCGATTCTAAGAGGGGATGAAAAGGGATGTGAGAGGTTGCTGTGCTTTGTGAGTAGAGCAGGGTGAGGTTTTTGAAGAGCTGAATCATCAGATCTTGTCCTGCATGCCTTGAATGCACTCTGGCTGGGCTGCTGGTTGTCGCCCTCTGCCATGGCTGTTCAGACTTCAGCTGTGGGCTCCTGCTACCTGCATTGGGTACAACAGGCATGATGGTATTTTTGGCTTTTTTTTTTTTTTGTTTTTTTTGTTTTTTTCCTGCCTTGCCAGTGTTAGCCATGATTTTGCTGTCATTCATAAAGCACAAGCTGCTTAAGAGTAAAAACATCATGGAAAGCAGGTGAGATGCATGCCTAGCTTGCAGAGACACTGCCCTAACATCATTGTGGAGAGACTGATTGGACTAAAGCCTTGTAGACAATTTCACAGGTGGTTGTTCTTAATCCTAGTTCCACATCAGTTTTTAAATGTCACTGGATCTCATGATGTGAGTGGTGTCCTCTATCCCACATGCCCAGATTCACTGTGGGGGTAGACGGAGTCAGCACTCATCCAGTGATGCTTCAGTCACACAAAACATTAATGAAGAATGTTGAAGTCTGATTAAAAGTAGGTTTATGGCAGCTTTTTACCCAGACTGTTGGAGGACAGCAAGTCCATTGTAACTCCTATCACTGAAACAGGACATTGTCCATTTCTTCATTCTCTAAGTCCTCAGGCACATAAGTACGTGCTTGAAGTTAAGGAAGAGTGAAGGCTTGTCCTGAAAGAAAGCCTTACGGTATTTTGTGTCACTAATAACACTGTAAACCCTGGATGGTTTTGTGGGTCTGAGAGTTTTTTAAATTCTCATTTGTATTGCATTTATTGGAATAAGACTTATTTCCCTGGGCACAGGAATAGCACTAATGGAGCTACGGACACTTTCTTTTCCTCTGTACCATGCTGAGAACTCACCTCGCTGTGTCTGCCTAATTATAGAGTGAAATACAATCCTCCATCTGTCTCTTTATTGTTAATCACTGAGTTTGGATAAAAATATTAACCCAAAGTATGAAGTACTGTAAGTATGAAAGCAGAATGAAGGCAAAGCAAGAAAGCCATCTGTTCTCTCCTTTTCTTCCTTTGGCATATGGAGGCATGTTCTACCGCTTAAGTCCACATAATCTTCCTGAGATGTTTGTTTTGTTTCATTTGTATTTAATTGTGTATCACAAAATGTGCTCTACCTGGGCTTTAAAAAAAAGTTTGAAATGTCCACAATGTATTCATCACCTCTGGGGCTTTGTTCTTAGTGGGTTTTTGAAACCGAGAGATTAAACTGAGTAAAAATAATACCATCAACTCCTTCTGAGGTTGTTCAGTAATGTTACTAATGGTATCTTGTGTTCAGAGGCCAACAAATTTACTGAAGTGGTCGTTGTTTGGGTAAGTGCTGTATGCTAACTGCAGACTGATATTTTTTGGTTTGCAGTTAGTGTATAGCTTGAGACAGCTGATCTGCTTGGCATGTGGAGGGAGATGAAAATTTTGCCCATATTTTAAGATATATTTTCTTACTTCAGGGGGTTTGGAATACTTGAAATAGGTAGAAGGTCCTGGTGATGGCTCATGAGCTCTGTCCTGCAGATGCATGAACGTGTGCAACTTCAGTCTTGTCCACACGGGTCTGAAACCAAACACAGCCCTATCAAGAGGTGTTGATGGAGGCTACCTCAGGTGATGGGCCTGATTTTCTGCCTCAGAGCCAGCTCTTGGTGGCTAGTAGGCCTTTCAGAGGCATATGTACATGCAGCTGTTGGTTAGCTTTTGCTTGCTAAAATGGTGACTTCCAGCAGAAAAGGCTGTGCTGAAATGAGAGAACAGGGGTTGAAGAGAGTGGAATAAATAAACGGTGGGGGAAGGAGGAGTGCTAAAGGAGGGGAAGAGGAATACGTGAGCATTGCCAGCCCGGAGCCTGATCCTGGTGACAGTCAATGTGGTCATGTAAGAAGTGTTTCACAGTGCGAAGCGGGGCTGGGGGTGCAAACAATCTTCTGTTCATTAACATCTCGATGTTTGCCTTCAATCAGTGCTGTAATGTCTTTTTTTGCATGCGGTATTAAATAGAAAGACTGTTCTTGTGAAATCTAGTTCTTTCATCTGGGGGATTACAGAGATAAATATCAGCTTAACACTCCAGTAATTATCTAGCACGCTTTTATTTTGCTGATTAGAGCTGTGAAACTTCAGAAAGTTTGCATCAAATTTGACTTGTTCATTAAATCTTTGTCGGAACTGCGGCACAAGTCAAGTCTGAAGGTGACAGATACAGCAGTTCAGTTATGCTTGTGTGAAACTCATTTGGCTTACCTGGATGCTATAAAAGTGTATGTATGTATTAAAAACATGGATATTTTTAACCCTGATGAAAGTGTGAGAAACCAGCAGCTTTAAAAAATGCTATTTATTTTGGAAGATTCACTTAAAGCTGCACGCTAATGAGCATTATCATGCCAACTGTGCAGACAAGATAAGAGAGGAAAGTAAATAACCTATAAATATCTGATAATTTGTTAAAACTCTTGTTTTTATCAAGTTGTAGTGGATGAACATTTGACCAGCAGTCACTGTGAACATAAGACAGAAATAGCATTCATAGAAATCTTAGATGATAAGACATCACTAGCTTCATTGTATATTTTCCGTTTCATGGTGACTACAGAGGACAGCCCGCAAAACAGTCTGTGCTCACACAAAAGGCACCTCTGTATAGCAAATGAACAAAATGTTCTTGGATCAAACTCCAGTTTTTATTTTATTTTTTTTTAGGCCAGAAAAAGTTATTTGAATGCTCCCACAGCTTTCCTCTTCACCTCTTGTACTGTTGCATCCTCTGACATCATACTGTGCTTCCAAGGAGAAGTTTATGGTGTCACGAAAAGGGCCTCAGAAGTTCAAGACGCTGTGACACTGAGAGAAAGTGTCTGTATGTTTTCAAACATTATGGAAATTGTAAGCGTGCTTTCCAAAACTGTCAGAAATATATACTTTGAAAAGATGAATGCCTGTGTGGGATTAACTCCTCATGTTACACATGTACTCTGGAGCCTGTTGTTTTCTCCCACAGGTCTCCAGAGCCCAGTATCTCAAATGGAATCTGACACACCACACCAGATGCTAAATGAGCCCTTTCCAAATTGAGGTGTGTGTTTTCTGTGCTGAATGTAATCTTTCCAGACCTAGTTTGTGTAAGTCTGATGGGAGTTGTCCTGCTGTTTTGGAACAATTCACCTGGCTCAACCACAGCCCATTTTTGTGTGTGTTTGGTGTTAACAAATGCATGTGGATGGGTCCCTCCTCCCCTCACCTCCCAGTCGCCCCCAGTTAAAATGTCTTGCTGGTGTAGTTGGTGTATCGAACTGGTCTATGTATAGAGCGTATTTCTAGGAAATGTTACGCAAAACAGTTCCAAAAAAGAGGCAAGCATAGGAAAAAGATGTTAATACTATCCCTAAGGCAGATAAAATCCATTTCATATGTTATTTCTCTTCCTTTTAAGAAAGGAGAAGCAAATAATTGTAGCAGCTGTTTGTGCTAGAACAAACTGGCACTGTGTATTCGTAGCTAACACTAAACAGCTGATCGGTTGCGGATCCAAAGACTCTTCACAGTAAGATCTTGAAAGACAGGGTTTACCTGGATACGAAACAAGAAATGCTCCAGTGACGCTGGCACTCGCTAACTGGAGTACAAATGGCAAGTCAAAGTGAGCATAACCAGTTACGACAGATCCTGGCGTGGGCAGGAGATGTCCTGTACCTCATCTAGGAGCAGGAGGGCATTGAGGCTGCCAAAGCTCGTCTGGTTTAATGTACTGACGTGGTAGATGGCACAATGTTGTCAAGCCCCCTCTTTTTGTTTGACATAAATGTTTTGAGAAGCAAGTGCCTTCTAGCTCCCCTGTTGAGGTTGTCCAGAGTTTCTAGGTTGAGAAAGGAGGAGGATGGATGAAGGTGAATTTTTTTTTTCCAATGTGTTTAGGCTAGTGATTAGGGTTCTTATCAAGCTGAGCAGAGGCCTGTACTCCAGTCTCTGCCTCCCAGAAGCTTCTAAATATATAAAAATACATAAAAGTTCACTGATCTTTGGGTACGATGCCTCTGCTGCGTTCAGTGTGGCACTGCATGAATCTGTCTCTTGATGATGTTGGTCTGTCTGTTACGCTGTCTTGTAGATAAAGTGCTGTTAACACATCATCTTTTAAAGCATGAGACTTCCACATGGCAGTGACAGGTAATATATACTTGTTTCCCTGAAGAAAAAAAATTTTCCTTTAGCAATGACTTGCTGATTGCCTATTTATTTTCACAAATCTTCTCATGTCAAAATATTTTGATAAAAGTCTGGCCTGTATTAAATAATCAAGAAAATAATTACTGCTTCCAATTTCATTTAATTTTTGACTGTCAAATAATCTAAGAAGCTTATTTTTAGATCCCAGGAATACATCTTGTAAGGTGCTGCAGTGAGATGGTTTGTATGCAGCAGAGGCTGGGGAACGGAGGGAAGAGGCTGGTTTCAAAGCCTGGCACACACGAGGACGGAAAGCCGGGGAGCAGGGGGAAGGAAGAAATACATTGTGTGCAATCTTGACCCAGCAGCACCGGGTTAATGATCACAAAGTGGCAGCCAAATTGGTTAATTAGAGAATAAGTGCCTGCTGTTTGCATCTGTCTCATTAAGTCTGAAGAATAAAGCTGTAGAGGAGAGGTACTGAACGGTGCTGGTTTAGCTGGGTGCTGGCTGTGGGGCGGTTTGGGTACTGGACTACTGGAATTGTTCCTGGAATTGTTGAATGTGACTTCTATGGTTATTGTGTCTTGTGTATGCTCTGAAAGTTGTACATAGGGTCAAGCATTGCGCCGTAAAGAATGTTTATTCTTAGTTCAATATGCTGGTCAGAAACATTACTGTAAAACCTCTTCGTTTTAACATGCAGCAGGAATTTCCTGTATTTATCTCATTAATGTTGAAAATGTCGAAGCTGCAGAGAAAAGGTATGCAGGGAGGAAGGGAGTTAAGGTGGGGCAGGACAGTGAAATTGCAGGTTAAAGCGCAGATTTTTAAAGGAGGATGGGGGCTGTTTGAACCAGTCTTGTGAGGCAGTCCCCAGACATCTGCCAAGCTTGGAATTCCTCTTTGAACACCGCGGTGGCACTTCTGGGACTGGCAGGAGAGCTTGTGTTAAATACCCAGTACGAGGTCTACAGGAACCAGGCCTGGGTGGATGGCACTTGGGGAAACCAAAGTGCTTGGGGTGTCTTTTTTGTGTATTTGGTTTTGTGGTTTGTTTTTTTTTTTTTTCTCTTTAAAGCAAGAACAAAAAGTGTAGTGAATCTGCCCAGATGGGTAATTCCCTGTTGCCCTGCCAGGTATGGAGGGGGACAGAAAGGTGACGAAGGGGTGAGGTGGTGCAGGTAGTGCAGGGCAGGTCAAGAGGAAAGTTGAGAATGATTGTTGTGTTTCCCCCATGGTCCTTGTGTGCTCAGGATGCCTGGGTTGGGATTCAGGCAGTTACTGGTCTGAAAAGGTGGCATGGGATAGGGGACTCCAAAGCAGCACCAGTAACGGTGAACTGGGGGAAAACAGCCCTGCTGCCTGCTAACAGGCAGCTGTAATGGGAGACTATTACCTTCAGACTGCTTCTTGTGATCTTTTTTTTTTTTTTTTTCTTCCAAAGGCTGAGCGTTAACTGTATTTGGAGGCCTGACATGGGCAGAATGATATTGAGCTTTATGAGAAAGATGGTAATTCAGGGCACTTTCCAGAGCTTACCGAGGCCGTTGGGGACCTGCTCTAAATGACAGGCTTTCTCCGTTGACTTTGAATCAGGTTGTTGTATCCTACAGCTGAAACTTCAGCCCTCTCAAGGATTTTTGGACTCGTGGTCCCCCATGGAAAATTAAAATGAGATTAGAAAAGCTCAGCCTGCTATTCTAAGTGGATTGAATCAGAAGTAGGAACAGGCTTGGGGTTTTGTTAACAATCAATTGAAACCTAATACTGCAATCGCTTTCAGCATCCACAGGGAGAGAAGGCAATACCTCTGGAAAAAGACAGTATTGTATATCACAGAATTGAATATTCTGCATGGAATATTTATTGAAAATGATTTACATTCCCTTAGTTTTCCCCTACAAATGTCTGCCCTTCTCTGGCTGGGATTGTCTTCATAACCACATCCCTGTTTCTAAAACTGCTAATAGAGCTGATTTAAGTTGTTCATATAAAATGCTTTTCACGGAGAAAAGAATTGTTCTTAAAGTGCTTCTGACTAAAATATGCTAAGGTTATTAGCCCCTTACATTTTGCAAATGAATTCATATCTTATTTAAAGTTTTAATTGAACATACACAGCTTGCTTTTTAAAATAAGTTTCTTGAAAAGATTATTCTTTACCCAATAAAAACCAGACTGTGCTTGCTAAAGAAAAACCTAAGGAAAATTGGAGCTAAATGACCTCTTCCTCAAAAAAGATGTTTGAAGAAATAAAATAGAGAAATAGGTCTCTTTGGGCCCTTGCAAAATGCAAATATCTCTTAATGGGCAGGCTTTGCTTGGCTCTTAACTAGTTGTAGCTATGCTTGCTTCACTTGGTTTGCATAATTGTGGCCTAATTCAAAAGTATTTTTTCCTAATATACCACTTTGTTACTACTTCTGTGCTAATATTTTGGCATTTACCTCTTTCCTTGATAGCTTTGTATCTCCTTTCTGTTTGGCCTGCTCATGCGGTGTGAACGGCAGTGACATTTGTGCCTGAGCCGGTGTCTGTCCCGGCAACACATCCCCCTTTCTGTCTGCTCGCCTTTGTCACGATGGTGTATGTCGCTGTAAGGACAAGGGCTGTGGGGACAGTGGATGGGGTGCCTGCTCTGTGCTCCCAAGGGATGGTGACAGGGCACAGGAGGACTGGGAAAGAGGGACAGGCAGTGGGGTTGTGTGCTGGACCCCTGGGCAGGAGATGGATGTGGTGGGCACCATGGCTTACAAATGATGGGCCTGGACACTGTCTGACTAGCTTGCAACCTATCTGAAAAAGCTCTTGCTCTTCTCTCGACCAGCACCATGAGGGTTGAGTGTACCCTCGTGTTAACTCTTCTAGCACAGGAGTCTTCAAATCCACCTTTACAGGTGATGACCAGAGAATCCAGCCTCTATTACACACCAGAAAGATGAAAGCAAGGAAAGTCCAAGGACTTTAGCAAGCATAAGTACTCAGTTTCCAACAAACATTTGTTCTGGAGTTAATTCTTGCCATACATAAACAAGGACTTCACCAATTGTACTTTGATATTAGAATTAGGCTGATTTGACACCAACCAGAACACTTGCATCCTGGCAGTAGATCACTTTTATGTTGCATGTGGTTCCATTAGGAAAGATTTGATGTCACTGTCAGGGTAAAATTGCTGATTTCAATCTTGTCTGGTTTCCCTCTTTGCACTTTGGCAAGTAGAGAAATACTTTACTTTTCTATGTAGTTTTCCATGGAATAACTAGGACATTTCAGTAGTCTCTTAAAAACAAACAAAACCAAAACAAAAACACTAAAAACCCCCACAAAACCAAAAAAGGCTGGCAGCTGCTGCCTTAATGTTCTTTAAAAAAAAAAAAGTAAAACATCTTAAATATTTTGTTTCCCTGACTTGCAACTGCTGTGTTCATTTATTAAGGTTTGAGTTTATGGGATGCAGCCATTAAATAAATTTTGAAAAGTCTGTTGCATGAGTACCGAACACTTTACTGGGATGTATGAGACGTTGTCTTTTTGGTGCTTTAACTCCAGCTCTTTGTGCCTGTAAAAGTCTTGATAACCCAGCATTTCAGAAAAGAGCAGGCTTTCAGCCCTGAGGCCCAGGTTTGACTGAAAACGAGCAGAATGGGTAAAAGCAGAGCAGAAGGGAGCAGTTGGAGCAAGGTGTTGTCGTGTCATTGAAATTTGGTCCCAGATCAACACCATTCTCTACCAGAAACTGCATGCTAAGCACTCCCTCCTTCCTCTGATGCTGTGTAGCAATGTCCATTTTCACACAGATTTGTTTTCTTCTGCCTCAAATTTTACAAAGGGTGTAGCGAATAGAAGATCCTAGCTTGTGTGGCGTTTGACTGCTCACCATTGTTAGGATGTTGACCTGTCTGTTCTGAAGAACCAAAGCTACGGTTCTTGCCGTGTGCGAAAATTAACTGTAGGTCCCAGGCACAATTCACCGGCACGAGAGAATCTCTGGAAGAGTTTGAGAGGTAATGCCATGGGAGGCAATGCCCTGAGTGAAATATTCCAGTATTGACAATATTTTTGTTAAAATTCTTCAGACAAATCTATGTGGAATATAATTGGTTTGGATTTACATTTAAAACACAAACCAAAATTGAACTCTGAGTTTCTGGTCATCTAGGCACTAATACTTTTTGACTCAGACTTAGCGCTTGCGTGTCCCGTTATTATCAGTGATATGTTAAAGTTTATGGCCAAGTACCATACTCCCTGTGATATTTAAATATATAACATATTTGGAGTTCTTTGCTGTTACTTCTAATCTTTCAGCGACCTTATACTTTCTGACTTCTCTCAAACCGAGGACAGACTTTTTTCTTTATCGGAGAATTCTGGTTTCAATCAGAAGGTGTCAGCAGCTCAGACTTCAGGGATGCTGTCAGGTAGTGTTAGATTATTGATAATTTTGTAGGAATGACCACACCAAAACATTGTAAACGTTTGCAGATACTCTGACTCTGTCAAGGGTAAGAATAAGTGCTAGCATGCCAGGAGATACATATGGGAGACCTTTTTCTTAATAAAAGGTAAAGAAAATGAGAAGTCGCATGACAAGCCATTACTCTGAACTCTTCTTTTGTTTCTTAAAGCCAAATGGAATGTTGTAAGGTTTGGATCTGATAGAGATCCCAGTCTTTGCAAATAATGTGGAAGACTTTCCTGGAGCTGGGTATCTGGCAGGAGCCTGTTTCTTTTCAGGCAGTTCAGGCAAGTGTTCAGATCCTGCAGCACTCAGCCGTGCTGCACAGAACCCTTTTTGCAACGGTTTTTTGGAAAATATTGCATTATTTCAGTGTGGGAGCTCCAGACCTGTTCTGCACCTGTTCCTCTAATACACCTGTACTTCCAGGAGCCTCATCAAATAGGCATAATTGATACTGACAGGAACTACTTTTGCTGATATTGGTTGATAACGATTAAGTGAGTGAAAAGTGCTGATAAATGTGCTTTTATATGACTGCATTGGAAAAGCTTTTACTGGCACAAATCACAAAAGCTGACCCTGTTCCTCACTTTAATTGACATCAATGGCCAGACTGGCAAGTTCCTTGTGTAGATTTAGGATCCATGCTGGAGTCAAATATCATCCAGACGTTCACCAGGGCTCCAGAATTAATAATTTGGTGGATTTTTTTGTAAAGCCAGAATTTAGGCATGGTACACATGTGGTAATCCCCTTTGTTGTGCCAAGCAGGTTGGCTCCGGCTCTGCACCTCCTGGCAGTGGCTTTGGCGGGCTGGAATTTAGCTCTTGGAAAATGTTGTGCTGGGGAGTGGAAGAAAAGGAGTTTGGCGTTCACAGGGCCCTGAAAACAAAATGCTCTTTTTCACAGGAGGATTTCGGGATTGGTTTGGGGGAGGGAAGCAAGGAGCTTGTTGAGAGGTAAAGGGAATATCTCATTAATGATTTACTAATGAGCTGTAAAAATTCTGACTCTTTATAACTTCTGAGGGTGGAAAATGTTTCTTGGAATGCTGCAGCCCCACAAAGGCTGGGGCCGATCCTGGCTGCCTCTGTGTAGGGTCTTTGATAGAGTCTGACTTACCTCTTTCCTCCAGTCCCTTAGGCCTTAGGAACGATTAATCACAGTGTGGTGGGAAGCACATGGAAATAGCAAAGAGATGAGAAATGAGAGCGGGAGAGAGGAGGAAAAAAGCCCCAACATGAAACACTGTTTTCTTTCTGGTAGGGCTCGGGTAGGGATAAATTGCCAATGATCTCACTTTTGAGCAATGTCAGTTTATTTGTACTGACTCTGAACTGACCATTTATCAGGGGCTTCTTGTTCTGAGGCCCGACGGGCTTCTCGGCTCTGGCTTACGAGGGGGAGAGCCTTGTAATGACACAGGTTCTATGTACGGTGCAACAGTTGGTGGGGATTTCATTTGGGGAGGTGCAGCCAGAGCCCCGTGAAGTCATTGTGAAGGACACAGCCTTCAGCCTGTCAGATCTGGCCCTGTCAAATCCAGTTAGACTTGAAGGTAATGCTGGATCAGCCCATAGGTGGGCACAGCATCCTCTGGTGTGGTTTGTACGGAAGAAATGAGGCAGATCAGAGCCTAACGCAATGGAGATAATTAACTGAAACCTGACAACTCTGAAATCAAAGTCCCTGGAGCCTTAAACAGCGAGGACTTGGAAAGAGTCCAGGGAGGGCCAGGGTATGGTATAGATTTCCCTTCTTGCAGCTATAATGTGTTCCTCTGTGTTATGTCTCTAGCTTGGAAGAATTTGAGTGTTTCTCTGCAGCCAATTCCTGTGATCGTTATTTCTCCAGTAATAGCTAAGGATAGTGTTGGAGTTAAGGCATGGCCCTTAAAATCAGTGTACCAGGGTTCAGATCCTGGTTCTGCCAGTGACTTGTGTGGCCATTGGTAAGTCACTTTGTTCCCTCTGGGCCTCAGTTTTCCACCTATGAAATGTGGTTAACAAAGCTTTTCTTCTGTTTGTTGTCAGCCAGCCTACAACTCTTTGGGATGGGGCCACTCATGACCAAGTGCGTGTGAAGTACCTTGCAGAACAAGGCTGCTGCTTTGTTGGGACTCGGCGGTGTTTTTCAATGAAATATTAAGAATAACACCAGTGGAAACCCCCTAGCTGTGAAATCTCTGTGAGCAACCTTTGTCAAGTAAGCACAGTACAGGGAGAGGCTGTGACCTCCCCAAAGCCCTGTGTGCACCTTTCCTTGCAGTGACTCTTGCCTGGGAACGGCTCTGATGCTGTAAATCCTCCTGCGCGAGGCAGCACTCCCACCTCCTCCAGTAAGGGAGAGCAGAGAGCATATGAAGGTGCTGCACACTCACAACCTCATCTTGCTAAGAGAAGTTGGAAGGTACCCAAGCATCTATCTAAGCAGTGTTAACACTTTGTGTTTTCCTGGTTTTAAAGCTCAAGTGTTTAGTTAATGTCTGCACAGGTGGTTAAATACAATGGCTCCCTCTGCCAAGTTACAAATCTGAGGTTTACTGGAAAGAAAAAAAAAATCATAAAGTCAAAGTTTATTCATGGTTTTTGCAGGTTGTAAATGTAAGGAAATGAGGCCACTCATGCAGATGGGCATAATGTATGCCCAATGTGACACCTAAAAATGCCACTCAATAATTATAGGCCTTGAGACTCAAAGCAGTGGGCAGGAGTCTCCTTTAACATTGTCGTTTGACACGCAGTTTGTGTTTTACAAAGGAAGTATGTTCAAAATATAGTCACACTGACTGAAAACATGGCTGCAGAAGTGTTGTTTAACTGCAAAACATACATATTTTAAACTAGGCCCAAATATATTTCTTTTAAAGAGCTGCCATGCAGAGGGTGTGAGATTGGTGGAAGAGGATTCTGCATTTGGCTCATAACAGCCTGAGAATTGTTAGGTTGGCCGGGGCTCTGAGCAACCTGATCTGGTTGGAGATGTCCCTGCTCCTGGCAGGGGGGTTGGATTGGGTGGGCTGGAAAGGTCCCTTCCCACCCAAACCCTTCTGTGCTAAGTGGCACTCTGCGTAACGGTGCAATCTGGGGGGTGCTGAAGCTGAAGTACTCCCAGTTTTGTGGTTCTGTCACCTCAATGATACTGGGAAGAGTGAAGTGACAAACACAAATCTGAACATTCATTGAGCAACAGGCAAATCTTCATCTATTTCTGTATGCAAGGATGCAAATCTAGTTTCCTGTGAGTGACCGGTGAGGTAACGTATAAATGTTCTTTTCTCATTACCGGTCACGTTTCCTGCCCTGTGTTCAAGGAAAGGCTGTTAATGGGCCCTTTTCAGGAACCGAGCTCCTCCAGATTTCTAAGTACAAAAATATTGGTTTGGTTTTCTCCTCCATCCTAGTTTTCATGTTATCTTCAGCTTAGGCTGTTATAAAAGAAAGAATCTATATTCTGTTTCTGCAAGGTCTCTCTACGGTAACGTTCTTGCAATGTAAATGCACTTGTATATTCATGAGTAACAGGCTGTACATGGTTGTCAGGCCGTTGAAACTAAGACTTAATTTTGAAATATGTAAGGATATGCTGAATGTGAACACAGTGACAAGCTGAGCTTCTTGGGGAGGACGAGGACTACTTCTTATTGCTAAATTATCTCTCCTGAAGATATAGTGCTCAGTGGCCGTGTGCCCTACCACGCCCTAAATGCCTAGTGAGGCGTGATGGGCTGGCTCCTGTACACTCGGATAAAAACATGCCTGGCTGTTATGATCAACGTAGTCTCTGGGACTGTTTTCCCAGTGGGCAAGCTGGGAAGCAAGGAGATACCTTCTCTGTCCTGGCGAACTTGTGTAATTTAGATGTCAGAATCTACTTGAACTATCCCCAAGGAAATGATTAAAATAGCCCCCAAGTGACACGTTCCTCTCTGCTGCTTCTCAGTAGAAGGCTCCAGAGTCTGTTGGTGAGATAGGGCTACCTGCTGAGGAGTCAACTCAAGCTGGCTAGAGATTAAATAATGCTTTTAACTGCCTGATACTGTGAAGCTTAAAAGAAGAAAAGGACATGCGGTGTCACCCAGGGAGTAAACCAAAGCTTGCTGACGCCCGTTGAAAGATTTCCATTGAGTTCAGCAGGTATTGGATGAGGCTGCCAGCAACATGCTGATGTGACCAGGTTACAGCTGTGCCACGGCCACTGAAGGAGGTGGTTCAGGTTTGAAGCTCAGCATCTACCCCAGCAAAGGTAACTGGAAAAGAAAGAAGGGGTGGGATTGAATGTGCAGCACATCTTGGATGCTTTCAGTTTATAGACTGGATTTATTGCCCATAGCTGGAATGATTCCCCAGTGTTAGACACCTGCCCTTCCCTGTGGCCAGCTCATAAATGACATTGCTCTTTAATATAATGGTTTTAAAGGTGCAAAGGATAAGTTCCAGCTGAAGCAATGTTTAATTTGGCTTTTGTGGTTCAGACAGCTAAAGGAGCTGTGGGCATGTCAGTTTGAATTTCAGCTGCAGTTCTGTGTCAGGCACCCAAACCCAGCTTTAAGCCTGTACCACCGTGCCCCGAACCGGGCCTCGCGCTTCAGGCAGCCCCGATCTTCAGGGAGTACTTAACGTATGAAAGAATTTATTCCTGTTTTGAATTTGAGCAGCACTACAGTGCATTGTACTTGATTACAATGCTTCTGAATTACTTTCATAATTTCCCCTGTGCTACCGCCCGAATGTAATTCTTCTCCCGTTCGTGCTCTGCTCCGGCATAGCGCGGGGCCGGCTGAAGCTTCCTGCAGGCTCCTCTCGTGGCTGATGCTTTACATTCTCGTATCATCTCTCGACTAGTCTGAATGAACCTCAGTTCACAGTAGTCCTGTACGGGAACCAAGTGTGATTATCTCCTGTAACTGAGGAACAACAAGGTGAAGAGAGACAAATGCTGTGCGCAAAGGCAGTGGCGATCCACAGTGGGAAAAGCTGCAGAGCTGCCAGCCGCTCAGTTCACTTGTGCTACTGGATTTTGGTTTGGCCCATGTGTTGTTAACTGGATTACAGGGAGAAAAATCTTTTGTCTAAAGCTCGTGCCCATCCTGGCAGTGGCAATGGGCAGCCTTCAGTACTTGCATATATTCCAGTTTTAATTACAGATTTTTTGAGCTTAGGTGTTTCCCTGGAGATGTGCATATTCTTCTGTTTGAACCCCTGGAAACTGAGGTTAAATGAGAAGATAAATTTTCTTTATAAGAAGTATCCTTCTGCTTGCTCTCTTTTTCTGGAGCTGCGGAGTCCTTCAAGGTGTTAAACAAATCTGTCAACAGGGTCATTAGTCACATCTCGGTCCTATGGACAAGTTGGGATTATAGCATTGGAAAAGTGCTCAGCATACAGAGACTCTGTGATTTGAAAGAAGAAAACTGGATGCAAAGTTCTCTCTCAATAAATGTGTCCTCATTTATCATCGCTTACTGTCTTTGGAAAATGAGAGATTGTTTTTCCAAGTGATCCTGCAGCACTGGGAAGACTTCTGCAGCATTGACTCACGGTGATTATTCCCAAGTGTTGTCATCGGTTCTTCCTGTATTTATGTGAAATTGCTTTTAGCCTGTGCTTGGCTCCCAAAGCTGATCCTGTTCAGGAGTTCTTTGAGTAGGAAAACCGCACATCCCCACCCCCTGCGTATGGTGCAAAATATGATTTGCTTCATCCAGTTTCATGCTGCTGGGAGATGCCAAACTGAAGCTTCTACATATCCCAAATATTCTATTTTTCTTTGTCAGGCTGTCATTCATGGTATAGGTTATGTATGCTGGTTATAATTAAGGAGAGGCTGAAAATAATGTAATATAGATCCCTATACAATTATCATTAAACCTGCACCACGCTGTTCTGTTCTCTGAACATCGAAACACACAGACATGGTTCTCCGCTTCCCTGCGTGTCGTAGTCACATCCGTGGGAGCAGAAGTCCGAAGTGTTACTGAACTGGACTGGATGATTGCACTCGCTTTACTGTAAATGGCTTTGGGGCAGGTTCTGGTCCCGCTTTGCGATGCGAGATGTGAAGATGTAGAATTCCATGCTTCATTTAGCATAAGGGAGACCTGGCCCCGTGTAGAGGTACTGGTACAAACCGTCACAATCCCAGACTCAGTACAGATCAGGATTATCAAATAAAAATAAAATTCAGAAAGGATGGCTGTTTGGAGCTATGCGCACCAAGCAGGCAAAAGGGAAGGCGCTTTAACCTATAGCCTCCGACGTTAGTTCTGCTGAGGAACTTACAGTTTCTGAAGTTTCCAGTCTCGCAAGATGTAGCGGCATCCCTGAACACAAGCAGTGCAGAGGCAACAGTTGAAGTATTGTGCAAAGCCGCACATGAAAGGTGAAGTTTGTTTCTATGGGCTCTGTTTAGTTTGGAGCTTGAGTGCATCTGCCTGCGGCAGCCATAGCGCGAGAATGTTGATAATGACCATCTGTATGGCCGGGACATGAAACCTCGCCGTATCCTCTTCAGCAAGTAAACACTCTTTTACACCAGGACTTGTAATAAAGGATCCTTTCTTTGATTCCTTCTCCATCCAGATATTTCTCTGTTACCAGCCTAGCAGAGAAACATCTTCAGCTCTTAAGGCCACCATCAAAATATTCCCTACACCCCTGTCTTAATGTCATCTTTTCTCTTCTATTCATTCTCTTCCAAGTATGTACTGTATTTTTCTTTTTAGAAAAAGAGCGCAGCTACTTCTAAGAAACTTTCTCCCACACTGAATGTCTTTCCCAAGCATTGAGAACATTCTACCCTTTCATTTGCTGACCAGACACTGCATGATTTGCAATGGAAACTGGCAAGAACATTTAAAATAATAAAAATAAAAATTGTGATCATCTCGAACTGGAAGATGAGTGCATTTGCTGAGATACGCAGGGTTTTTAAGCACTGTGATTGAAGTCTCCAGGAATGTTAACTGAATTTTAATTTGTCAGTAGCAAACCAGTATGTATGGAGTGAGGGCGCTGGAGGTCAGGAGAGGGTGAGAGCCTGAGCCGTGCAGGGGAAGTGCATCACTTCGTGCACGCTGAGCGGGTTTTTGGTTACTGCAGTTTTCAGACTTGTGCTCTGATCTTTACTGATTTGAAGAGGGGCTCTCACGCAGTCATTAGTGCGGCAGTAGTTGCCCGCAGTACTCTTGGAAAAGCTGCGTGCTGTACGTTAGCGTGGCTCCTGCTGAAGTGGGATCTGCCATGGCTGCTGGGGCTGGAATGGGCTGAAGGGAGTGTGGATCTGTGGACCAGGGATCAGGTGAAGGGATGCTTTTCTTATGTGCTTTGTGAGTGAGTCTTGGGATTTTTTTTTTTTTTTTTAACAGCTGTTGAGTTGACTTACCTCAGTTTTTCAGAAACCCCAATCAGACCTTTGGTCTGGCTTTGTGCAGTAATTTGTTTCCCTAAGATGTCATGAACTCTGACTCAAAAGCAGTACTTAATTCAGCTCCACTCAAATGAAAGTAAGGAGTTCAAAGAAAATATTGGAGATGGCTCTAAAATTGAGGATTCCATTTAAGACAATAAAAATGACTTGATTCTTCTCTGTTACTTTCTCAGGCCACAAGATTGTCATGTAAAGTTCTCAGCACTTCAGAATTATGAGAGTTATGTGCTGAATGTCCTGCGTGAAGTCCAATGAAAGCAGCATTAGTGCTGTGTATGAGACTACTCAGAAACCAGTAGCGATCTGGTCTGTGATAGAATTGGCTCTCCCATAAGCATGAAGCTGAAGTTGTACCTGTTCTGTTCTAGCTACCTTAAGGTCAGCTAAAAGAATAACTTTTACAGTAGGGTTGTTTGGTCTTTTTTCTGCTGACGTCTCCACTCTGAACACTCAAGTGTTCAGTGGCACACTCAAGTTTTGTGGGCTTTTGTCGTTGCATGACAGGGACTGTTAAGGACCATGTGAGTAGCTTTGAGACAAAACTAACAGAGGTCTATCTTATGTTGTAGGTAGGTCAAGGTGAACGCCCTCTCATGGAACAAGCTCTTCTCCAGTTGCCCCGTTCAGACCTTCCTGTGTAGTGCACAGCATCCTCTGTAAACGGCATCATCTTCTCCATTTTTGACTCTAAGTGCATGATGCTGTCACTTAGCTTGGGCATTTCTCCTGCTGTGTTGTGCTCCTGTGGTGTCTCCTGCCACAGACCTCCAGCTGATGAAGTAGTGTGGAGGAAGGGTTGTATAGCAAGCGTGGCTCTGAATTGAGGCACATAGATCATGGGGAGTAAAGGCTTTGCTTCACCAGCGTTGTCAGACCTTGTTGACATTTTTCACTCAGTTCTATATCTAGAAAGTAAGATTAAAAAGCCTCCCTAAATGCTGGCAGAGCTGAGAGGGTGATTTTCAGTATCATTTGTGAGGTATTAAAGCCCAAATCCTTGAAGTATTCCAGCATCTTTTTCCTATTTAAGAGTTGCTGAATGAAGCATCTAAATAAATCAATCTCTTGGTTTTGGGCTGGCTTTACTTATGACTTTTTGAGCCTTTTCGTTTGGCAAAACCATGATAAACTCTTTTTGGATGGAGGCCATGCTTCTCTTTGAAATCTTGTGAAGCGGCACACGAAGCCGTGCGCCTCTCTACATGTTTCACAGCAGTAAGGGAGTGATGGACTGGGAGCTGTGTGTAGCGGTCCAGCTGTTCCCACACAAATCCTTCATTTGGATGAAAGGAGACTGTAGCTGTTAAAATGATAGCAGTGAATGGCATCGGAATGACGATAGACAGATGGATGTTAATGTAACAGCTGTACAAGGCCCATGTGAGAAAATTGGGATAAAGGCAAATTTATTCTACTTCAGTTGTATTGCATTGTTTTTTTTTTTCTGAATGAATTGGGTACTTGGTGATCCAACACAACGTAATTTCCAATTGTGAAGTGATAATGCACAATTGCCGAAGCTGTTGGGTTCTGCCAGCTGGAGGACTGGCTGCCCAAATAAGAAGTGGGAAATTTCTTAGTAAGACAGCTTCAGGATGTGGGTGCCTGTTGAGGTGCAAAAAAACTTCTTGTTTCCATCCTTTTTCAGTTTGCCCCATTTTCCCGCAGTACTTGGGCACTGAAGATGAAGAGCTTCAGTTCCTGGAGCGTAAGGTAGAAGATCCAGCACAAAGCTATCGGAGATGATCGGGAGCCAACACGATGTGACCGGGCGAGGAGGCTCGGAGCTGGGCTTGTTTAGTCGGGCGAAGAGGGGATGGAGCAGCTCCCTGTTGGCAACGTACAGCTATGCGGAGGGGAGTTACCAAGACAAGGGAGATGCTAGTGCCAGATAATAAAATAATAAAAAAAGGGGGTAGTGGCTGTAAAACAGCTGTTTGGAAGCTGCAAGTTGAATATTAGGAAAATAGTTTTCACTAGAAAGGAAGTGCAGGCCTGGGACGGGTTGTCTAGACAGGCTGTGGAAGCGCCATCCTTGGAGGTTGTTGAGTCTTGGCTAGACAAAGCTGTGCTGACCTGAGCCAGCGCTGGCAATGGTCCCGTGGTGAGCGGGAGGCTGCGAGGGCCCTCCCGGCCAATATTTCTGTGATAAGAGATATTGGAAGGGAAAAGCTGTATCTGCAAAACCACTTATTTTAATACTTGACATTGGACAAAATTAGTTGAGGGACAGAAATCATGAGGAAAACACTACTTATATAGGTGGAAAAAAAAAACAATTTAAAAGTGTAATAAAAGAATAAGAAGTCCAGGCACTGTATTTTACTTCATGCTTCTTGAAAAAATATTCTGCAGCATCTCAAACTATGGCTGTGCATTTACGTACATGTAAAACCCTCCACCAGTGGATTGGTTGTAGCTTTCTTCACTTTGAGACAGTTAAGCATAGATTCTGTGGGTTTCTTATTTGCAGCACACTTACTGTCTAAACAAAACTTGTTTTTATTGTGTTTACTCATTTGGAAAACAGCTAATGCTTTGGGTGCATACTGTAAGAGGTTTTGAACTCACTTCAATATTTTTTCCTGTGTCATAATAGTTGGCTTGTAGCAGCAAAGTGTAGTAATCGGCGGGTTGTGGCTGAAATCAGAACCATATACCAGAGGGTGGTTTGGTCTTTTATGTCGGTTATGGTTACTACAAAAAGTTGATTAATTGCTTGAATATCAAGATAGAGAAAAATCTCCTGAGAAAAAAAAAAAAAAATTAAAAATGAGTACTTGGAGGCAGTAATAGTTGTTTAGCTTTCAAATGTTCAGAATTTCTTGAAGATTCCCTTTTCTCCCTGCAATGTGTGGGCTGACACTGAGCCTGCAGAGCCATGGGAGATACAGGTGGTGGAGGACTGGTCATATTTGTTTCCACGTGATGGTGGTACGCGGTGCTATGTGTATCTTGAATAAGCAATTCTCTTAGGCAAGAAAAATTCTGTCCAAGCTTGATGCCGATGCCGTGAAGGAAAGAGGTGATACTGTTCTGCACGTAGGCTTCCTGAACTCCTGTATTGCATCTTCCTGAGCTGCAAAACAGGATTTAAAATTCTACATGAAATGGCAGAACTCCTGGGGCCTCAGTGGAGCAAGAATTTCATCCATATTTTCAATAACTGCTGCCCTCTGTCCAATTTTTCTTGTAAGAGATCACATCTCTTGAGGGCATGCTTGTCATGCTTGCTATGGGGAAAGTACCTTGAAGGTGTTCTGCCAGAAGCCAAGCTCTGGGCTGGTTCCAGTTTGCTTCGCTAATGGGTAAACGGTTGAGTTGTCTTGGGAGCTTAGTCACATCAAGATATTGCTCATACCAAGCACTAATTCATTTAGTAGCATAGGAGGCTTTTGAGATGATGGCTTCATCATGAGTCAGTTACTCATTATCGCATTCCTCTGACGTTACACAGCAATATTGGAGCTGCCACAAGAAAACAGACGAGCGATACAAGATTAGCTGGACCTTGTCTCTGATAATAGCCTACGTGTCATGCCTCAGACAGACGCAAAGAGCCAATGCGCTGGACCAGGCTGCTTCTGCGAGGGAGACAGAAGCCGTTTCTAGCCCCTGCCTGTGGTTAGCTTCTGTACAGAAAAGTGACTTTACAGCTTGGTTTCAGTGACTGGCGTGGCAAAATTCCTACTCCTAACTATGTCTAATCACTCCTTTTGAAAATCTCATTAAGGTATTCTCTTCAATTAGCACTTGTTTCAGTGAGCTTCATGAATTAATTAGATGTTGCATTACAAAAATAATTATGCCTTTTAACCGTTTTCAGTTATTTACTTCTTTAAATGTTAGTTTTGTGAAGCAAACTGGCTTGGTGCCATAATTCATTTGAGCAGAATCTAACACAGATTAATGAGCAAACTTGAAAAGCAAGCAGTAAGTCCTCTAGCATTTTGTAATTAAGCAGTTTGATTAAAAACAACTGGAACAACTCTACACTGAGAAACAAAGTGGAACAGCTCTTTGCATTGAGACTTCTGTAACAGCAAATATCAAAACCAGGTTGGAAAGTAATTTAGGTAGCTTAACTGTTGTTTTTGGCTACTTGATATCTTCCTAGGAGAAGTTTCTGATGAGGGACATCTAGGCAATGCAGATACTCTTCCTCAATTTTCTGCTTTGCAAATACGGAATGACAAAGGTGTGCAGCTGACTTGTCTGTGAGGAAGGAACTCAGGTGCTGTAACCCTGCTTTGCCCCTTGTCCTGATGGCTTCTGCTGCTCTCCAGACATGGCTCATGAAATTCAGAGGAGGTGGCTTTTTAATATGAGCTGAGAATTTGTCATCAGCTTTAATGGAGTTACTTCTGCCTGACCATGAAGCCAGTGAGATCTAAACTGGGCCCTCTACAAGTCCCTGTGCACAATGGCCTGTGGCTACGAGGAGCTCTGTTACCTGTGGTGGACCCAAGGCTTACAACTACTGCTGGGGTAAAAATCCAGCACTGGTTTTGGAGCAGCTCTGCTGATCTACACTGACTGACAAGCTGGCTTGGTAAAGGCAGGCACAATAAGTACTTTGACTTGAGCATTGTAGGGCTTCACCGTGCTGGTTCCCCGGTGTGTGTGAGCAGTGCTGTAACTGATGTGAACGAGGATGGTCTGAAAAAGCTGACACCGCAGCTGAGGTGCGAGCCAGTGCTAAATTTCATTCACCTCACACTAAGGGCAGGTCAGGTAGACAGGAAAATGTGCATGTTCCCCTCTCCGTGCCCCAGCATTACCTGCCTGAGCTGTGTTTCTTTGGAAATGTGCCAGTCTGAGGCCTCAGACATCAATTTTCTCCTATTTTTCTAACCCATTTAGCACTCTTTTTCACAGGCAGATCTTGTTTAGAATCAATAGCTTCCCACTATCAGGCCCATTTAGTGTATATTCATTCAGTGGATTTAAAAAAAAAAAAAGGAAGAAAACTTAAAAGAGAAAATACAGGTTTTTATGGGAAGTATTTGAAGGTCATATTTGAAATGTAGACCTTATCTTCTGACTCTTAGTATTACTACGTTACAAAACGCAGTTGAAACCATTTGTGCTCCAAGTTGGCTTATGAAATCCATAAGCAGACTACAGAGATAGCTCCTAATGTCCTCTAAACCTCGGAGATCAAGTACTGCTGGCACCCTTTCAGTCAGTCCTCGGACGCATCTTTCACAAATGTGCAGAAGGTCATAACATCTTTCAGAGCTGGCCTCTGCCGAGTTATGACAGAAAATGAATTCTTGGATACATGTGACAGTGACCTGTTCCATCATCCTCCTCTTCCTCTGCAGATGGGTGGTCACCTCCTGTGCTGAAGGTAGCTCAGATGGCATCTGCAGGGCTATCGTATTGCCAAACTGAAGATTTGTCAGGCATTCTTGCAGACTTTAAAAGTAATTTGTTAGCTTTAGTCAGGATTTGAGAAATATATCCTGTCTTCTGCAGAGCCTGCTTATAATCGGAATGTTGGAGAAAAGGGAAGTTAGGGAATATTGTGCCCTGAGCCCTGTCCTTATTAGCTAGTCTCTTCCTTCCCATCACTGCTATGCTGCACACCACAATAAATGGGAGTGTAAAACTCCTGCACCTTCCAGGAAACTTAAGTGGAGTGTTTCTTTTGTCAATAAGGAAAGATGGATTTCTTTATCAGTGATGATCCTCCTCGCCAGGTGAGGCACAGAGCAGTACCACTACTGAGGGGAATGGGCCAGTTTTCAGTGTTTGCTCCTGAGACAGCCTGCATGCTGAAAAAAAAATAAATTGCAGGTGTGGGTGTGGTGTTATGCTATTGTAACTTAATATGCTTTTGTGTGAAAAGAACAAGCCAGTCTGTTCTTACTCTAAAATTGAACATTTCATAGTCTTGAAACAACCAGCACAGTACAGGCTGTCTGTTCCCTCTTTCCACGTGACGTATCCTCTTGCCTTAGTCAGGATGTTTGTGCTTTCCTCTTCCGAAGGACTGTAGTGAGGAAAACACGCTCATTTGCTGTCTGTTTAATTGGCAAAGTGCTTGGGGGAGTTGTGTGGGGTGGGGTATGTAACAGTGATGTAAGTAGGATGTCGGTAACCTCTTCGTATAGATGGGATGACTCTTGGATGGGAGTCCGTCCTTGTATATGCAGTACATGTGTATTCCATTCCATGTGTACACAATGTATGTGTATTGCAAAATGGAGAGCTTTATGAGCCAACCCCAGCCACAGGAAAACGGGTCACCAGCAAACTGATCTCTGCAGTAGAACAAACATAAACAGCACATATAGCTCTCTAACCTGATTTTTGGTCCTGGTTTGCATGAGTATGAGTGAGCAGCAGCAGGTCAGTGTCCTCTGTCTCATTGAGAGTGCTGATGGACCCCGTGCTGGAGACCTGATGAAGCTGATTTTATTCAGAAGGCTCAGCAGATGGGAGAGGGTAATTGGGTCTACAGAGGGTAACTTCCATCATGTGTGGCTCCTTATGCGTATTGTAGGAGGGTTGAAGAAATAATTTTAGTAATGGCACTGTTGTAAATCTCCAGGGCGGGGCGGAAATGCATGCCCATCTGTACAGTTCTCGTAACAGATCCCAAGAAGGACCAAATGAGCGTGAAGGCTTAAAGAAGCCCCTGGTATCTAGGTGCAATGCAGTGTCTTCACTAGGAAGCAGGCCAAAACTTTTATTGTGGCATCAATTATTGAAATGAGCCAGTGCAGCGCTCTCTTCTCGGCAGCCTTTCTCTTCTTGGCGAGAAGAAAGAGAGATGTTTCTGCACCTGCTATTTGGCAGAGGCCTCAAACACATCAAGAACCAGAGGCAAAAGCCTTTCTGTTGCTGAGGGTCCACCCCACTTGCTGGGTAGGTTCTCAATGACGTTGAGGCTCCCCGTGTGCCAGAATGGTTGGTTAAGGAGGCAGTTTGAGTTTGGTGGGTGTTTTTTTTTGTTGTTTTTTTTTTTGTGGTCTGGGATACAGAAGTCTGGACAAAAGTAAGTGAATTGAAGGTAAGCTAAACTGAGCTTGCAAAATAGGTAATAGTAACTCAGCAGTTACTACAAGTCATCTCTTTCATCCATGTTAAAAGGGACTCTGCGTGCATGTTTGTTTCCAGAGTAGTGTAGCTTTAGTCCAGGTAGGTCAAGGGGTTGACAGATCTGCACCTTGGTAGTCCAGGCTTTGGTGCAAGGTGCACAAAGTGAATCTGAGAGTCTTTGAACGTGTGCACGATTAATCTTTGTAGCTCCTGGTTCACTGCTTTCAGTATTCAAGCAAACAAGTAAAGATACCTTCTGTATCTCTGCTCTGACACCTCTCCCCATCACTGTAAGGGATTCATTTCTGTAGAGACTCTCACTTGCAATGGTGATTCCTGTGAAGCCACAATCATGTTGTTTTCCTCTTCTGTCTATCATAAGCCTGTGAGTTCCTTAGGGGAAGGTTTCATCTCCCTAAGTTATTGGAAAGCATTCTGGCAAATAATGGATGCAAGTGTGTACAAACAGAGATAAGCTTCACCTGGTTTGGACTGCTTTTCTTTCAGTGCTTTTCACCCAGGATGTGAATCAAAACTGGAAAATATAAAACTTCTGAAAGCATATATTATTTGCAAGCTCCAGTACAGTGGCCCTGAACGCATGGCTGTCAAACCTCCTGTTATTTGTAAAGCCCTGAGAGAGCTGAGGCTGACCAGGAATGCGGAGTTGCATCATCCTTGCATCACGTCTTGTGCTTCAGTGCTGCTGCTTACAGCCCCTACACGTTAAGGGTCAACGCAAGTGCGTTTACTCAGAGTCTGCTTTTAAGGGAAGGCTTGCACTGATGTTATACCAACCAGAATAGTTTTTGCATATTTTCCTGTACTTTGTCCATGATCTGACTGTGTTCTGCTTTCTTTCTACCTGAGGTTTGTAAGACAAACGCCCCCAATACCTTGGCCCCAAACTGCTTTCATTCTATGGCTCACCATGAGCAAGGACTGCCAGATCCTGCCCTTCGGGTTGGATCCACCTTGGAAAGCTCACGCGGAGGTTTTAACAGCGCTAGTACAAAATCTGCACCTTGTTCTTCTGATGTGAATAACAGATGGTGATAATGGGGGATATCAATGCTGTTTTTATCTAGAAAATACACTAATGTGAAGCAAAGAGGTGTGAAAAATAGTGCAAGGGTGGCCACAACGAAGTTTGTCCTGAAATAGTGGAGTCTGCACAGACTGGTAATAAGTTCACCTTGTTGCTAAGCAGATGATGCTGCTAAATGTGCAAAGGCTTGACTCTTAAGCATTCCCTTAAGAGTAAACAGCATTTCCTGGGGAGGTTGAAATAATGATCCGTTTAGGCTTTTATTCAGAGTTTAAATTTCACCTACATCTCTCTGCCTAGGCTATATCAAAATCCAGGCACTACTGAAATCCTCTGGAGACCCGAATGAAGATCTGAAGACCTGAATCTGAAGGCAGCCAAGAGGCAAAGGGACTCAGGAGAAATCCAGGCAGCCTGAATGCGCTCTTTAGTGGCTGCTTGCATCTCATGTGTTCTTTAGCCAACAACTTGCATCCAAGAATGTAATATCCTCCTCCACTCTTCCTCTCGTTCTGTCCAGTCCTACAGCCCTTATATGAACTTTTGAGTAATTCCCATCAAAGTCAGCTGGTTTGCTGAGTGAAGTTCAAATCCCCCTTGGCTCTGGTAGTGCAGCTCTAAGTTCTGGTAATAAAAGAGATTGGGGAATCTGCAGAGAATTAGCGAACCACAGGCCAACTCCATATCCTGCTCCCTGCCTCATCAGCCCTTTTCTGAAGAAAAGGTACCTCGCTGTCCGGTATTCCCAGGTCCAGCAGAGAGACCTTAAAGCCTGCTACTTTTCAGCTAAAGATCCGTCTTGAGATCCTCTTCCCTCAACCTCAGAATAAATTATAAAGGAACTGTGTTGTTCCAGTCCTGGTGGGGAGGTTAATGAGATACGTTCTCAAGATTGATGGCCTTTCCTGACAGCTGTCATAGCATCCCGGTGATGCTCTCCTGACAGTAGTTTCTAAGGTTGTAAATTATAACTGGACATAAAGCCCTCACTGAGAAATGAAGGCACTGTTTTGTGCTTACCAACTCTAACTGCAGAAAGAGGCAGGTTTATATGGTGCACTTATCAGGCTTAGCTTGAGCGATGATTCAGGCTTCCAAGAAGGATACTACTTAAGTGGTTTTATTGCTCTAAATGGGATTAAAATTCACTTTTTATCAAAGCATCAAGGTCCTTAAACATATCCTAAATATATATTTAATCACGAATATTAGACTAGCCTAAACTGTTCTATTCCTAACTTCAGTACAGAGCGTTTTACATGAACCTGGTGCATGCTAAACAGAAGGGCAGACGCTCAAAGATGTGAACTGTCGCAGTTACTGTCCTGTGCCCTGAGCTGCTCCCTGGAATCTAGGTTCTTTTTGGGTTTGAAATTACTGAGATTTTAATTGTCCTGGTCTGACAATGCGTGTTGATGTGAGCGCATTAGCGATGAACCCAGCTGCAGTAGATGAGACAGCCCATCTCCCAGACTTCAGGAGATTTGAAGCAAAGCTCTGCATCTCAGGCCTCCTTTACTGATGTGTCTGAGCTGCATTGCCCATTCCGACCTGGTTCGAGCGAAGGGAATAGACAGCAATATGGGTCGGTGTCTGGATCTGTGAGCTCAGCTCACAGAAACACAGTTATTTCTGAGAGATATTGTACCAAGGGCTGAGAGCAGGAAGCTGCCAGCTCTAATGCAGCTTTCTCTTCTCCCTACTAATTGTTTTAGAGAACGAGGGAGACGGAAGCACTCATGATGTTTAAGTGTTGAGAGCTGCATCCCAGCAGAGTTGACTCAGCTATTCATCTTTGCAAGGCAGATAAGCTTGGTGCTGTGCGTAGTAGGAAAGGGGGGGGGGGGGGGAAGTTTTCCATTATGGAGAAGGACTGCGTTGGAACAATGCTTATAAAAATGTCCATCGCCACCCCTGACCTGATGTGAAGGGGGGAAAATATTGATAGAAACGATGCATGCATTTGGAATAATTTTAAGCTTCGACAGAGGTAAAATAAAACGGTAATATTCGGAGAGTAAAAGAATCTCCAAAACAAGAAGCCGATCCGTAGGCCTGCGTTGCAGTCCCCGCCCCACCACCCAGCGATGCCCTGTGCACTGTTGTGGCTCAGTAATAGCTCCCACTTCAGCTTTTTAATTTCCTATGGTTGAAGGTGCTGTAGGGGATTATCTTGTATCTTCTTTCATACACGCTGCTTTTATTTATTTTTCTGAAATACTTATCTTCACGTAACAGATACTTGCTTTCTGGCCCTGTGACAAAGACGCTTTTGGTGGCATACGCAGAGCTACGCGTGTGGTGGGCCAGAGGAACATGCTCTGTCATGGAGCTGGATGCCAGCAGCATGTCCACTGTGTGACATGCCCATGTGGCCTGTCATGGCAAGAACGAGGGGTTTTTTAATCTCCAGGGGAGTTGTATCAACGTTGTCCTGTGCAAAGCGCTGGTGAAATCTGTGCCATGGTGTGTAAGCCTCGTGGCACTGTGTGGGGTGGTGGCGGAGGCTGGGCACTGGCAGCCTCATGCTTTGGATCTTTAATACGGTCTTCACACTGGTGGTGAGCAGTAATTTCCGTTTGTGAGCAACCTGGAGTAAGGGATAACCTTGTAGAATAAATGTGACTGGATTGAGAAGTTACTCTCAAAGAAGGAAATTATTCTGGCTCAAAGAGAGACCCCACCCATTCTCATGGGACCCCACCCACAGCACTGCATCCAGTTCTGGAGCCCCCAACATCAGAAGGATATGGACCAGTTGGAGAGGGCCCAGAGGAGGCCACGCAGATGCTGAGAGGGCTGGAGCAGCTCTGCTGTGAGGCCAGGCTGGGAGAGCTGGGGCTGTTCAGCCTGGAGAAGAGGAGGCTCCGGGGAGAGCTGAGAGCGGCTCCCAGTGCCCAAAGGGGGCTGCAGGAAAGGTGGGGAGAGACTCTTCAGCAGGGCCTGCTGTGACAGGATGAGGGGTAATGGTTTCAAAATAGAGGGAGGTAGATTTAGATTAGATATTAGAAAAAATGTTTTATGCTGAGGGTGGTGGAGCACTGGCCTAGGTTGCCCAGAGAGGTGGTGGATGCCCCATCCCTGGAAACATTCCAGGCCAGTTTGGCCGGGGCTCTGAGCAACCTGATCTGGTTGGAGATGTCCCTGTTCCGTGCAGGGGGGTTGGACTGGGTGGGCTTTGAAGGTCCCTTCCTACCCAAACCATTCTGTGATTCTGTGAAGCTGTTGTGCAAGCCATTCTCCCTGAGCTTTAGGAGGGCTGAGGCATTGCTTGGTCTCCTCCTCACCTGCTGCTGTGGTTACGGCTCGTAGCAGCTCTGTCGAGGTGCGGGGCCTGTGTGTTGGCAGCACCAAGGTGGTACCTGGCCGCAAGGGAAAAATGGGTCCTCCGTGTCTGCCTGGCCCTGCACGTCTCTTCAGCGAAGTGGCCACAGCCTGTAGGTTTTTGCTAGTGTCCAGGGGTTTCTTTGGTATCTTTTCTGGAATTTTTTTTGTCAAGAGCTTTTACTTTATCTATATTTTGTAGTTTTAATTCCTTTATAGGAAGACTATGGTACTTAACTAGCAGCCTTTTTTCTCAATAGGATGCTGTAGGTCAGAGGCAAAGTCCTTTTCCCTATATATTTTTCTTTATAAATATTCCATTCTGGTTATATTCCCTTTGCCCCTGAGTGCTGACATCTTGTGTGTGTTTATTTTTTTCTCCATGTTCTTTAGGGACTCCCAGGAATGTGTCTATTTTCAATGGGAAGGGATGCCATTGCAACAAGTGTCATGTTTACCCTGTGACTCTTGTTTCTGAAAAAGGAAGAATTTCCAGGGAGGAGCGGGGATGTCGTTAGGGGAATCCACTTGATCTGTCCCCACAGCTTTCATGTTTTCTTATTCTCTGGGGGCGTGTTTTACTCCAGTCAAATTTGGGGGTTGACATAGCTATCTGCTATTTTTAGCTGCTTTTGAGAGAAGCCAAAAATGGTGGTTTCCATTAGTCATTTCCCATGTTGACCGTATAAAGGCCATGGCAAAGCATGATGCTGTACTGCCAGCCTCCAGGAATCAGGGTGGAGGACTCCCTGCAGACTGTACATTGAGGGAAATTCCTTTTCATGGGTGAAGGGTCACGTATTCTCCTCCGGGGCTGGGGAATCATCCTGTTCTCTTATCCAGAGATGAAGCTATGCTAGGCAGCTGCTTCAAGTTTGCCATGTCTGAAGCTCCCGGAATTTGATAGTCTTTGCTCAGCCACCGAACTGCAGTGCAGGATGGCTTGACGCTAGGGGTAGCGTTGGGTTTGGCGTACGGAGTAGGAGAATCAGCATGGATGTAACAAACACAGAGCGAGGCTAATCCAGCATGTGTATCGTTTCCTCTTTTGTTTTCTGTCCTGATTGTTTGAGGTTCACAAAACTGTGGTTAGTTATTTCTCTATTTTCCTTTTCTCTGTTGCTTTTCAGTTTTGCCAGCTGCCTTCTTTCTTGCGGAGTTACTGGTACGAGAAGGACAGGCACTAAAAGGCAGCTTAAGGGCTGTTTGTGAAAGTCTGGCGGTCCAAGTTGGCAGACAAAAATGGCATAAGGGTTGGATGAACGTTCAAGGGTTTTACTTCTGTCAGCCTCATGATCAGTGCTGTGTCATTCAATCATAAACTGTGTGGAACATCCATCTGAGCAGAGACTTTATTTGTTCTTTGAAATGCTTAGAGTGTTCTAAATCAATAATGACATTAATGATAATATAAAAGTATATTGAGTTACGGAGATGATCTCTCTAAAGCAGAGAAAACGTTGACTTTGGTAGAGAGAACACTGCTACTAAGTGGTAACTTGGTATTATTGTTTTTTTTTTTCTCCTATTACTACCTATACATTACAGCTTTGGGTGTATTTTTCTTGCTTATTTATTGTTTCTTGAACTTTTTTGTCCAGAAAGTGCCCAGAGGCCTTCAGACAAGTTGCATTACTCATAACTTAGTGGAATCCTAGGACTCATCTTTTATTTCTTGACACCATCAAAGTTTGGAGCCGAATAGGCAGAAATGCTTGACCGGCACCACTTGGTGACACAGAACAGATGTTGAAGTGACTTGTGTGTTAGGACAGGCCTTGAAACAGGGCCAGCTCAGGGCGGTGTCCAAGGCACCTCTGTGCAGGGCGCACTTCCAGTGCTGCCACCGCGGGGTCGCGGGCTGGAGGAGGTGCATTGCACTGTCTCTACCTCGGCACTTCAGCAAGTTTCTGATTCTTGTTGTACATTGAGAGATCTAGAGAGCTATACTCTTTCCCTTTACCCCCTTTAAATGTGTGATGTTCGAATTTAAGGGTGGATATCAAGCCCTTCTCTATATCACAAGATGAGCGTGTAGGGCACCAGGGTAACATAAAGCTGAAAGCCATAGACTGGCTTCTGGCATGGTGCACAGGTCTGTCTCAGCACCATGCAAGGAATATTTTCTTTACTAGTTATATATTCCTCAGAAACTGTCAGGAAATGATGAGACATACATTTAAAACTAAGCAGCTCCCTAAAAGAACCCTATTCTTTAATAGATAATAATTTTTAGTGCTTAAGAAAGGAAGAAAATTCAATGAGAAATTATCATGAGGTCTCTGGAATCCAACATACCATCCCTTCCCCTCTTAGTGCCCATCCAGAGCTTTCTTCCTATTAATTTCATTCTCACATGCTCTTTCTAATTCCCTTTAATGACATTATTTAACTGGAGCTGTGACTTGCTTAACAACTCGGAGCCACAGAAACTGTTGGGTCTGCCATTTTCCAGGCGTTAGCCGAAGCAGGATGAAAACCGATACTCCTTGTACAAGAGAGCACCATCGCACGGCGCGGTTCTGTCGGCCTGTGCAGTTCCGAGTCCCCTCTGCGGGCTGAGCGCAGCACGTGTGCCGGCTCCGCAGGGCTGCCGGTAAGGATAGCCAGGGCAAAAAGTGGGATGTGAGCTTTAGCTCAGTGAAAACACTTTAAATTTTCTGGAAATACAGAAAAGAAGTGATAAATATTTTACGTTTTACAAAACCAGCATTGGTTCTGTTAATTTAAGTCATTTTTCATTTATCACAGAGAGCAAAGACTTTTGGTGCTAATCTTCAGCTGGTAAAAATCAGTGTATTTCCATAGACAAACGAATCTACTCTGGCTCATTCCAGCTCAGCATTTGACTTACTACAAATAATGAAACTGTGAGGTAGGGCTGTAAGGAAGAAATTAGCCAAGCTGCAGTTTGGCAGAGCTCACTGTGCTGTTTTCAAGAGTCCTGAATGCTCAGGACTAGAATTGGCCTAATGCTCATTACAAACAGTATTAAAAACTTAGTGCTGTTGTAGTGAAGAAGTCACAAACCAACCCTGCTTTGCTCTGGGAGCGTTTGTTGTTTTGCAGTTACTGGGAGGCAGTTCACAGGGGTCATGTTCAGGCTTCAGGCCTGAATCTGTTTTCTATTCTCATCGCCCAAGTGACGTGGGATGGTTTCTGCTCCCCGACTGGGCAACCAAAACATTTTAAGCATGAGAATAATTAACAACATACTGCCCCGTTATGCTAATGGCAGCTGCAGGTGTTTGACGTTTCTGAAACCCAGACTTCTACAGGACATCTTGGTTTCTGAATGTTGTAGCCCTGAGGGAGCCCCACCACGGACAAGACCCCCATTGTACTTGGCACTGTACAAACGCTGAAGAGATGTCCCCTGCTCCAAAGCATTTACAGTCCAAGGAATTCTCAATCCTATTGTTAAAAATCACAATGCATCATGCCTTAGAACTGTGTAACACAATGTTCATGAAGCAGAAACAAAGATGCGCTCGGAGACACAGTGCCCACTTGAATATCGTCCATCTGTCGGAAACACTTGACCTACTTTGTACAATGACCTTCAGAGGTACTGTCACGGATGTAGATTTGAAGGGTAAGGAAAAAGATTGCCTTTTTAGTTTGCTTGTGTTCTGTGTCTGAAATCACTTTGCATGCAGTTTAACATCCCAGCTCTTTGCTTCTCCCCCTCACGATGCCCATTGACAAAAAATTATTACCAGTGAACTTTGATGCATGAAGCATCTTTTTAAGTCTAATGTGATATAACCTGTGATTCCTGCTCACGGGTGCTGTGTCTGTAGGCACATAGAATTTGATTGTTTTCATAAGGGTTTGCAATTTGCAACTACTTCCCATTTATCACATTTTTTCCTGGTTATTGTTTACTTTGACTCCTAACCATAAAGAAAACATCATGACAAATAGTTTTGCCTTGTTTTTTGTGTTGAGTAGGCACGGGGATTTCAAATTTGCCGAAGGATACGTGCTGCTTGGTTGCCTTGGAGAAGCTGCGTGGCTGAATCGCGTTCCCGTTTATCTCTTTCCTACAAGTCTGATGTATCTAGTTACAGTTTGCACTAAGCTGCTGCTCAAGTGGTACAACCTCAATTTTCCCCTCCCTTAGACAGACGCAAACAACCCCAAATAGAAAAGAAAAAGGTAATTTCAGAAAGATTTCTTCTCATATTTTTTGATTAAAAGACAGACTTGAAGGAGCCTGTATGGAAAGGCTCACCTGTCGTCATTACAATCTTCTGTCCTGAAGAAAAAGATGTATTTGTTGCATTTCAAAAAGTTGTCTGGCCGTTTTGTTTTTCAGAGGTATAGATAATTTATTTTTTTACTCCAGAGTTTTGTAAAAAGCTCTGAATGTTTTCCAGAGCTGTGTGTTAGAGACCAGAAAGCTGAAGGCTCAGAGTTCTGAGAGGAACCTATAGTTGGGAAACTCAGAGGCATCCTTTGAGAAGTATAGGTGCTCCGCTTCATTTAATTAAATGCCATACTCCGAGTGAATCGGCTGTGTGAAATATCTTTTATCTGTCATGCTTTTGTAAAGAAATGAGACAATTTAAAGGAATGCTAATCTTTCCCATTATTCTGAAGCTAAGCTTTCAATAAGAAAAACTGCCTTTCAAGCGCAGGTGTCATAGTTAACACCTCTTTATAAAAGATAAATGATAATGGAAGAGGAAAACAATTACTGTGGTACTTCAGGCAGGAGGAAAGGCGGTGTGGATGGAGCAGGGGTTCTTAGTGGAAGATCGTAACAGACAATGTGTCATAAAACAAGCAACCAAGAATGAGGAAAAGCTAAACTTAACAGAAAATTATTTCCTTTTATTTTCATTTAACTTCTTTTTCTGTGGCAGTCAAAATTGATGCTTCTGGTGGAATTAGCATGTTTGTGACACTCTGTCTTTTGCCGTCGTAAATGTACTTTTATGAAGAGATTTAAGAACCCACCGGCGCTCTGAATTGCCCTGTGGAGGATCTTCTCTCTTTGCCTATTGACTCCAAGGCAGAGAGACTTTCCCTGGTCCAGACTGGTTTGATGCCTCTGTTGTGCTCTGCTGTGCAATCTTTAAGCTGAAAATTTCAAGAGACCCAGTGGGGATTCCACATTTCTGGCAAGAATTGGCCATAAAAATACCTTAGACCCGTTGGATGTTTTCAGCCTTTGTGTTTGATGCTCTGTTATCTCAGCACGCAGCTGGCAATGGCAGGGGTCAGTCAGAAGGCCCAGATCCAACGAAGCACCCTGGCACATGATTGCGTTTAAACAGTAAATAGCAGAGGCATCAAATCATCTGAATTAGGAAGAGGGGTGATGTGGGTCAAAACAGTGAACCTAGTGCCTTAGATTTGCGTGGTGGGTCTGCCACAGAATCCATGTGTGACCTTGGAAAACTCGCAACCTTGCTGTGCGTACCTGTTAATCACTGGATTTTCTTTATATCTTTGTTAATAGGGAATTCAAAACCAAGGGTTTAGGGCCCTGTGAGCTTTATCAAATTAGACATCTCTAACTGCAGTGAAGCACACCGTTGTTTGACAGTGTCTGCAGGCTTCCTCAACCCCTTGGATTTTCTGGATGGATTATAGATGTATGGGAGTTGGTCTCTATACTAAAATAGAGACATTTGAAAACTGGACTGTCTGCTCTGGTCACTCCCCTCAGAGAGGTGGAAGTGTGGCACATTGAACTGCGTCCAGAGACCTGCCCAAGGGTCGCGTTGGGGACTGGACGTGGGGTCTGTAAGGGTCCAGCAAGCTCAGCTGAGGTGAGGCCAGGCTCTTTGGGGAACAGTGGACAATGTTTGATTGAATACACTCAGCTCCTTAGGTCTCTGCAAGAGGTGAAGCGTGGCTCCCAGTTTGTAGGCTGCTCAAGAGGGATTCCAGGTACAGGCCAGCTGCTGCTGTGTCTGCCCACCAACCCCACTCATAGCTAGAGTCTTCCTCCTTAACCTCCTGCAAAAATCCTACCTTTAGTTTGTGCAGACTGAGAGGTACAACACAAATAAAGGAAGAGATTATGTAAATGTGTAAACAGTTGTGATTTCCCCTGGGACATTGTCAGTGCGATGCGATGGAGTGACTGGAATGCAGGAATACTGCTCCGTACTTTTAGGCATGCGAGATCTGACCAATAATACGTTATGAAGATAATACTTTATCTCATATATGTACTGGGAAGATTGATTAGTCATTGTGTGTAATATGCTGGGAAGTGTTATTTGCCATAAGTGCTGGGTTATTACTCTTACTGAGGCACCTGTGACTCAGTTCCTTAGTTTTACATAAATAAAAGCCTGTGTCATTAATGATGACAAAATAAATGCACAAGGGCTTGCTGAACTACAAATTTGAATTGACAAAGCTCAATTAATTAAAAGCATGAGCTGGAAGAGATTCTCAGACTTCCGAATAGGTCAGAGACCTGGAACTCTGCAATGCTGAGGACTTTTAGCTTTATATCGCAATGTACGTTTTTCCTTCCATTTGTTGGCAGCCAGGATTAATACCTGGGCTTTTATCTGGCCTCTTCTGTAATCACAGGGAAATCTCAAACTGTGTGACCGTTGAAGGTTTGTAAGAACCCCAGGGCAATAATTAGTAGATACCTACAGAAGCTTGTATGTCACCTTGTGTACAGAGCTTCAACTTGGAGTCGTGTTGCACTGAGCCTCTTCCCAGCGTCGTTAGCCTGCGGAGTGAGTGAGATGGGCTCAGAAGGTAGATGATTTTATTTGGTTTGTGAAGCTTTGGTGAACATGGAGAGAAATGCCCCTATGGGTGTTTCTTAGGCAGAGAAAGCTGATGAAAGTGCTGTACCAGAGACCTCATGGAACTTCTCTCTCTAGCTAGGCTGAGACTTGCAAAGACAGTAATAGAGCTGGGTGGCCAAACTTCTTTGCAGATCCTGTGCCTGCTAGGAAATGTCCTCTGAGATACTGAGCAGCTCTAAAGGGCCTACACCCCTGTGGTCACTCTAGAACATGCACCTAGAAGACACCGCTTACTGCTTTCTGTTGGCTTCATGGAGTTTTGTGCTTCTCTGCACTTCTCTTTCATGTCCTTTACTACCTTATCAAACAGTTGAGATCTAGTGGTTTTTCTATTTTAATTCCATAGATGAATTGACAAACAGGAGATTCTACACTCTCTCTCACGAGTTTTTCAAGTGAAGAGATAAGCTTAGCATCTTAATGTGGTATTGATCTGAGCCCTCTGGAATTTGAATTTGCTTGACTTTGTGAAGTTTGCATAGGTAGGATATCTGAACATCAGATGCCTGTCAAGCTAGAGACTGGCCTGTTTGATCTGGCTAACTCATAATTAATTGAGCTGTTAATGTGAGTATTTGATAAGAACACCTGGGGGTGTTTGGCACAAAAGGTGCTGGAGATGCAGAGCTTGATAGATGGATGTTCTCCAAATTTAAATCAGGTAGGTCTTAACCAATGATTTATAGCTGGGGAGAGTGGAATGTAAAGTGATGTGATATTTTCCAAGTGAAGCATTCTGGCCTTAAGATCAGGATACAGGATGGAAATGATCTGAGCTGTCTGTTAACAGCCTTCATCTCAGCTGGAACAGGATTTTCTATTGTGCTTTTTGTGCAGAGGGTCTCCCGGAGCACTTTGCTGTGACAAACTGCATAACAGTTCAGTTCACGGAGGCAACAGAGAGGGAAGTAATAATGCATGCAATGCCTCGGCCCTGACTGAGGGGTACGCTTGGACTTCTAGCAAACTTCACACCCCAGGAAAATGGATAGCAAGCCCACAAGGATTTAATCTGCCGTGATGGGTAGGGGGAATATGAGGAGCTCTCATTCTTCTGAAGTTACGTGTACGGAGATGATCGGTCAGGTGATGTTTGTAGCAGCTCTAGCATTTGCAGCGAGTTAGCAGCGCTTCTTTTCTTTAGCATAGCAAGTGGGACTGGAGAAAGAGGATCAATTTTCATTTAAGGGGCATGTATCGCCAGTGAGACTAGAGCGTGCAGGGGCTGGAAATGAATGGCGTGGTGTGTTTGACTGGTTGCCTCCTTGTTCTCTGCCAGTGAAGCAGCTTTCCAACTGCCAATGCTTATTTGGTTATTGGTTGCTTCCTTGGGTGTTAACACCCAGCACAGGAGTGGACCCAAACAGTGCTGTGTTACCAGAAAATTCCTTCTTCCTTCAAAGTCTGGACTTGCCCTTGCTGATTCCTCATCATCCTGGGCTGTTGAAGCCTAATTGGGCAGAAGTCAGAGCTGACTCTGGCCCCTGAACGTGAACATGTACTTTATGAAAAGAGAGAACAACTGACAACTTCCACACAGAGTGTCTTACTGTGCGAGTGGTGGGGAATAGACAGCAAGAACCTATTATCTTTTTATTACATCATTCCCAAATATTTTTAACCTCAGTTGTACTAAAATTGTACCCAGAGCTGTCTGAAACACCTGTTTTAACACATTCTTGGCTTGTTTTGCTCCTCAGACTGGAAAATTCCTCCGGGGAATGAACGCTGCTCGAGGAGGAGGGTGTAGGAAGCCGAGGTTGTGCAACGCACGCTGAACACCGCGTTCCTGCTCTGCGCCGTACGTTATGTGTGGCTCTGTGTGAAAGCCTACTGCAGCGCAGCGTTAAGGGTAGAAGCTTTGCTGTTTGCTTTCTGATCAAACTCATCAGATGCTGAGCCACCAGAAACATCCGTTTACTTAATACACTTTGTCCCTTTGTGTCTGATTGTTGTTGACGTTGTACCGGTCTCTGCCCAGGCAGTTTTAGACTTTGTGCTGTTGCCCTTTAGAGAGGATCTGAACCGACCACTGTGCCATTGTGAGGAACACGTTAAGGTTGAGTTTCTCTGCCAATCTTTTCTCAATTGCTTTTGTGCGTTCTGTCTATATCGTGAAACCAAAGGCATCAAATTCCACCACAAAGAGTATTCTTATTTTGCAGGGGGTTCTGTTAAGTGTACTCACAGTCAGAAGCACTGCTGTATGCTAAGTGACATAAAAAGGGATTTGTGTTTTGTATTGAATCATGGTTGTATTCAAGTCATCGTTTTTTTATTTGATTAATTTATGTTGCTGAAAGACTTGACTCCCTCTTCTCTTAGGAAAAATACTGTCTCAACAGAAGATGAAATGTGCAATAGAATAACTAGGTTGGGTACAAGGGGGAACATCTGGGTGTTTCTGCTCCAGCCTTCCTGCTCACAGTGGGGCTAAGCTTGATGTTAGATGGGGTTGCTTAGGGCTTTGTGCATTTGGGGTTGGGGTGTCTTTAAGGGTGGAGATTGCAGTCTCTCTGGGCAATCTGTTCTGGTACTTGTTCTTATGGTTATTCTTCCTCCTTTTCTAGCTGGAATTTCTCTTACTGCAACCTGTGTGTTTCCTCTTGCTCTTTGTCTGTGCGCATCCAAGAAGAGCGTGACACAATCTTCTCATTACCCTGTTAGGTGCTTGCGGACTCTCAGATGTCCCCTTAGCCCCCAGGCAGTGCAAACTCTTCTTTCCCCACTGCTCTCCATATGTCATGTGCTCTGAAGGATGGTGCGTTACCTCTTAGGTGTCCACCTCTGGCCTCAGTCCAGCTTTGTACCCTCGTTTCACTGACCTTGGTTTTCCCTCTGTGGTTGTCTGTGGCATCCATTTCTAGGTTATTATAACTTAAGGCTCTATCCTGTTTTTTAATTTTTACTGAAATGGATTTTGGCTCTTCTCAGGTTATTTGAAACCATCTGTTTCTTTATGCAGATGCTGGGAGTGGAAATAGTGACAGGAGTTGGGTATGGAGGTAAATGGACTCAAGCGGTTTGTTGTCATATCTCAGTGCAAGCGTCGCCGGGAAGTAGGCATGAGCTGGCAGAAATACTCTGGGATTTTACATATACCTATACACTGTTCTAGCTTCCCTGTCAACTTCTTAGGCTTAATAGCCTAAATACCTCTCAATGTGATCAGATCTGTTCTGTACAGTTGACTGTCTTCTCACTTCCTCGGGCCCCAATGAGGTTGGTAGCCATGTATCCTTCTTGGAGACAAAGGAGAAATTATTAAAATCTGGAAATCATCATTCAGGCAAGGATGGAAAATATTTTCAATTTCCTAAGTAGCTGTGAGAGTTTTCACATGAGTGCTTGCTTTCTTCTGAAAGCCCTTGCTCTTTTCTTTGTCCACTCGGTGTTCATTGTTTCCCGTCAAAAAACTTATCTCCTCGGGAGAAGCACAGACAATTTTGGGGTTCGCATCTGTTCTTTCAGAATCTTTCTTCCTGTAATATCAATACTGCAGAATCCTGAAGCTTTTTTCATTGTTCCTCATCCATCTTCTACCTCTTGGATGTGGTGAGTTTTTCTCTAAGCTGCTCTCAAGGGTTCAAGACCAGAGCAGTCTTGCTGATGCCCAGTTCCAGGACGTGCATCAGGGCATAAATGTGTCAAGATCCCGATTTGGGGGTGTGCTCTGCTATTGAGCGGCTCAGCTCCCTGGGCTTGTCCCTGCTGCATGGTGGCTTTGGGCCCAGCCTGGCCAGCCGCACGGCACAGGTGACCCACGTGCCAGAGTGCGTTAGGTGACCCGACACCGGATACCTGTGTGCAGGCGTTAGCCGTCTCTGCACGATGACCCCACCGTAAGGCACACTTTGCAGAATCCCACTGAAATCTTAGTACAAAACCCCTAGACCTGATTTAGGGACCTGAATCACATTTCTATCTATATAACCTTTTTTTTTTTTTTTTTTTTCTGGCTCTGCTTGCAAAGAGTGGTAGAAGATGCTGTTATTTTTGGAAGCAACTTTGGTTGTGCAGAGTTGTCGGTTAGGAGCTGAAATACAACTGTCCCTGACTGCAGCTGGAGGCAAACTGAAAAGAAATAAAGCTGCTTTAGCTTGTCACTGCATTGTAAATTTATTTTGAGGGTTTTAATATTGAAGTCTACCCAGCATGTAGTATTAGTGAGAGTGAAGTTACATGAATGTGAAATGGAGGAGTTTAAATATTCAAAGGGTGCTAAATGAATTAGGCTTCCTTCTCCCACTGAAGGAGCCATTCTCTGTGTTTCTCCCCAGCGTTTTATGCCACACATACATTATAACGTCAGACCAAGGATATATAATGCATTCAGGCACTATTTCCAGTTTCTCCTTTTCTTCAGCTTGCAGTGTCTCGCTCAGCTAAAAATCAATTTGTTATTACATGAATTGCTGCAGGACATAAAGCTGTCTATGTAACTAGCCCAATTAATATTTTTGCAGTGTACTTTAATCAAACATAATAGCCAGGCAGTTAAATATAACCACTCATCAGTATTTTCCAACAGAGCTTATTTTTTGTGATTAAATTATTATTACAATCTATCGTTGTGTCACTCCACTACCTTCGTATTGAAATGAGATGTTCACAGCAGCAGAGAAAGCCTGGGAGGTGGTGGAGTGTCTGCTGAAGCCTTTCCAAAGAACAAGGTAGTCCTGGGTAACTCTGTGAGCATTTTGGTTCCATTTGACTGAAGATGACTCAGGCTCTGTCCTGGGGTCACTTTAAAGCTGTCTTAAACATGGTTTGCTCCTTGCAGGACTGATGGAGACGCCTGGGTGTCCCCATCTGTAGGTTGCTCTAATTTACTCCGGTTTGCCGCAGTGTTCAAAGGGGTGTGATCCAGGTGGAGGCTGTGGTGAAGCAAAAACATCTGAGCCCTCAGGTCCTTCCATTCCTCCTTGTCTCTTCTCACCCTGAGATCAGGGCTGAGTTTATGTAGACATAAATCCACTAGTGCTGTGCAAGCAGAGGAACACGAAGGGTTCATTGTGCCACGTTGTTTATTTTGCTGTCCCTGGTGGAGTAGAGAGGCTCAGACACAATAATATGTTATGTAAAAATAATGCTTATACCTTTTATTGTGTATTCTCCTGTAAGATAAAACACCGATCTGGAAGATGTAGTCTTTGGGAAGTATTGTCTCTTGTATCTCAAGGCAAAGAGAGAATAGGGCCGAGGTTTTTACCCGGTGGTGGGTGCTGTTGGTTGCTTGAAACAATGGCAAAGCTGAGTACAGAAACAGGTTCCTGGAGATTATCACAGTGCCAGTTTGCACTTTAGCTGCAGCTCTCAATTGCTATCCCAAACAACTGTAGTGCTTTTTGGATGAGCTCAATCCACGGGCGTGCGTGCACGTGTGGCCGATCAGGGAAGCACAGAAGATCGGGGCTGGAGGGCTTCAGCATCCTCTGAGCCTGAGGAGTCACCAGCTTTGTCAACTCAGGGGCTATTGTGATGACCTTAAAAAAAAAAAAATATAAAGACTCTTTTGACCAGCTTTGCCACAGTTGTTTGTTGTTTAAGCCAAGCAAAGATTAGCCTAAAATACAAATATTTTTGTGCTGCTGTTTATTTACATGCAGGTGTGCATGTGCAAGAGGCTTTTACAATTGCTTTTCCCTACAGCTTCCAGCGCTCCTGAGGCGGTGGCTGAGGTTAGACCTGAAGGATTTCTCTGTTGGCAGTCTTTGTTTTCTTATAGACTTGCTTTCTCTTTTCTGTGGTTCTCTCTTTTTCTACCATGTTAGGAGTAGAGAAAGAAGGAAGAGATGGACTGGGTTTAAAAAAAGAGCGAGAGGGAGAGAGAGACAGAACCTATGTCGAACCTAGTAACTGCCTAAAAAAGAAAACTCTAGTTCAAATAAATCATCGGTGTGTCCAGTGTCTCAACTTTCCTTTGGAAACAAAAAGCAGTTTTGGCTTTCAGGAAATCTGGGGTTGGTGTATTGGAACTTTGAATGAAAAAATTTCTGTTAAGCGCAACTTTTTTTTTGTCAGAAAGACCCTCTACTGAAAAGTTCTTGACTGAAAAAATAATGGAATGGTGAATGATTCACCTGCTGCTTCCCGGCATCCCTTGCTGCATGGAGGTTCCCACTCCGTGCGCTGATCACAGGTACTCTGGTTTAGCAATTCAGACCATCGCTGCTCCTCGTGCCCTCTGCAAACCCCGTTATAGATCGTGCATTAATTAAAAAGGTGGCCTTTGCACTTTCTCCAGAAGTCCCGTTGCTGTGCAAATGCAGCCTGAGGGATATTTCTTTTCCTCTCCCGGCAAAGATTGCATAAGGATTGCTAGCACGTGGATCCAGTGCGTGGTGTGCGGCAGCCAAATAATCATGGATTTAAGAGTCCCTCAGCACTCATTCACACGCCAGACCGTAACCGCTCTGATTTTCCCCTTTCAGCAGCTGCAATACCCAGGCACAATGGGGTGAGTTAAGGTTAAGGATGTCGTTTCAGCTTTAACTTGGAATGTCCTAGCTTTGATGGCCCCAAGCCAAATCCTTAACATTATTTTAATGTCGTTTTTCTTCTTTGTTTTATGTTTGCATACATTTAAAAACAGAGCAGGGGTTACTTATGTCACAGCTGTGCATACTTTCTAAGGCCAATGGATAAATACAGGCTTTATACTCCAAGAGGAAATTTTTTCTAGGACCCAAAATACAAGTTGGTTGAAAGCTTGGTTCGTGGATGAGATTGGCAACTGGTGCAAAGAGCTGTGTCTCCCTTGGTTTTGATGGAATTGGACCAATTTATCTCTGCTGAGGATCCAGACCTCTGTTCCTTTCTAAGCTCAGAACTTTTTTCTGGCTACGTGACATATATTTTTGTTTGTATAGAATTATCTGTCTCTTCCCACCCATTCCTTAGTTCCTGTCTTTCCAGATTTAGGGTTTAATTTTGCACAGACTGAATCTATTTATCTGATTTTTTTTTTCCTAAAGAAAAATATTTATTTATTTTTATGCCAAACAAGTGCTGCGTGTTTTGCGTTGGTACCCAAGTGACTTGGTTGAAGTCTTGGCTGAGTGAAATTTTTCAATTTGTTTACTGGAGTCTTCCCCAGCAACTTGACTAATTCTTCCTTTTCTGATCAGGATTAATGATGTGCTAAAAGGTGTTGTAGTCTATTTTTCTGGAATCAAAGCATTGAGACAATATCTATAGTATGAAGTGTCAAAGTACAAAAATGCTTTAGGAGAACCTTTCAAACAAATTTCTTAGCCAAATAGTAGAGAAAAGTATTGGTTTGTTTTCTTTGGGATTTTTTTGGTTGTTTTCTTTGTAACAGAATAGAGATTTTTAGGATTAATGTCTATTTCTTTTCTCAATCTTCTTGTTTTTATCTTGGGTAAAAGTTTCAACTCTTTGTTTTCCTTACAATCAGAAAGTCTTTGAAAACCTGGAAGCCATTTTTTTTCTGCGAAAACAACTTGGGATTTTAGTGGAGGAAGGTCATAGGGACCCAACAACTACAACTTTAATTGTATACGCGACGTTGCAATGGCAAAAATAAACGATAGCGACACTACTTGAGCCTAGTGCATTGTATACCTCGATCAAAATTCAGAGAGATCAGTGGAAGGTCTTCTGCTGACCTTCATAAGCTTCAGGTCGAGCCTTAGATTTAGAAGATGAAATTTATTTCTTTGGCATCCCACTATACTCCGTGAAGCCATCTCATAAGCTTAGAAGCTCAGCAGTAGTGCATTTCCCCGCTCGTATTGCGGCTCACTCTGGTTTCCTGCAGATCCCTCCGCAGCGGCAGAGGGTTTGAGCGCGATGCTCGTTTGCAGATGCGCGGTGCCCGTTCCTCCCCACGGTCCCTACGTGTGGTTCCTCTCCTCCGGCGCGGGAGGGAGATAAAACATTCATGGCTCTCGGGCCCCGGGTGCAGCGAGCTGCAGAAGTGGATTTTTCTAACGCAGTCACGCTATCCCTGCCGCGCACAGGCTTTTCAGGGGAGCGCTGATGCTCGACCCGAAGCCATGATTGCGGCGTTTATGGTCACTGTAATACTCGTTTGAGTCTCCTGGCAGATGGATTTCAAAAGCGTTCTTCGTGTTGGTGCTAGTAGAGGAGGTGCGGCATTCCTAGGGGAAAAAATGTGGCGTACTCGGTTCTTTAGAAATCAGTATTCTTGTTAAATATACTTATTTGATATTTCTGGAAGTAAGAAAGGGAGGAAGAGAGCACAAAGCACCAAGAGGGAGAAAAGCCCTATTCTGAGCCCTGGGAGGGTTTGTTCCTTTTGGATGTTGTGTTCACAATGAATTCTCCCCGAGCCAGGCGCGGAGCGGAGGAAAGCGTGCAGTCCTGCCTGCGTGCCGCTCTCCGCGGTGCGTTTGACTGTGGATGCTGAACACAGCGTGTTTCTGAGGAGAGGGGGTGTATGAGGTAAAGCTTTAAGGGGCAGTTTCTGGCTTTGTTGGAAAGAGTCAGAAAGACATTTTGCATCCTGTCAAGCTGTATGCTTTTTTTTTTTTTTTTTTTTTTGGC
>WHYT01016670.1:317525-345731 GCA_009806455.1 Tetrax tetrax
AGAGATTTTTAGGATTAATGTCTATTTCTTTTCTCAATCTTCTTGTTTTTATCTTGGGTAAAAGTTTCAACTCTTTGTTTTCCTTACAATCAGAAAGTCTTTGAAAACCTGGAAGCCATTTTTTTTTTTCTGCGAAAACAGCTTGGGATTTTAGTGGAGGAAGGTCACAGGGACCCAACAACTACAACTTCAATTGTATACGCGACATTGCAATGGCAGAAATAAACGATAGCGACGCTACTTGAGCCTAGTGCATTGTATACCTCGATCAAAATTCAGAGAGATCAGTGGAAGGTCTGCTGACCTTCATAAGCTTCAGGTCGAGCCTTAGATTTAGAAGATGAAATTTATTTCTTTGGCATCCCACTATACTCCGTGAAGCCATCTCATAAGCTTAGAAGCTCAGCAGTAGTGCATTTCCCCGCTCGTATTGCGGCTCACTCTGGTTTCCTGCAGATCCCTCCGGAGCGGCAGAGGGTTTGAGCGCGATGCTCGTTTGCAGATGCGCGGTGCCCGTTCCTCCCCACGGTCCCTACGTGTGGTTCTTCTCCTCCGGCGCGGGAGGGAGATAAAACATTCATGGCTCTCGGGCCCCGGGTGCAGCGAGCTGCAGAAGTGGATTTTTCTAGCGCAGTCACGCTATCCCTGCCACGCACAGGCTTTTCAGGGGAGCGCTGATGCTCAACCCGAAGCCATGATTGCGGCGTTTATGGTCACTGTAATACTGGTTTGAGTCTCCTGCCAGATGGATTTCAAAAGCGTTCTTCGTGTTGGTGCTAGTAGAGGAGGTGCGGCATTCCTAGGGGAAAAAATGTGGCATACTCGGTTCTTTAGAAATCAGTATTCTTATTTAATATACTTATTTGATATTTCTGGAAGTAAGAAAGGGAGGAAGAGAGCACAAAGCACCAAGAGGGAGAAAAGTCCTATTCTGAGCCCCGGGAGGGTTTGTTCCTTTTGGATGTTGTGTTCACAATGAATTCTCCCCCAGCCAGGCGCGCAGAGCGGAGGAAAGCGTGCAGTCCTGCCTGCGTGCCGCTCTCCGCGGTGCGTTTGACTGTGGATGCTGAACACAGCGTGTTTCTGAGGAGAGGGGGTGTATGAGGTAAAGCTTCAAGGGGCAGTTTCTGGCTTTGTTGGAAAGAGTCAGAAAGACATTTTGCATCCTGTCAAGCTGTATGCTTTTTTTTTCTGTGGCCTGAGCTGTGCATCTTGCTCAAACAAGAGCGAGAGGCCGCAGACTCCCTCAGAGCAGCTGCAGCGCGGTGGGGCTGGAGAGGGGCAGATGACTCCCAGTCAGCCTTGCTGTGTCCAGTTAAGCCCTTGGTTTCTACAGCCCTGAAGGGTCGTGTCGGGTAAAATGTTTGCATTTTCCTTGCGAGCTGTGCCCCGCTTTGATGAGAAATTGCCCGTGGAAGGGCAAGGAGCGGGCAGGGTGGGTGCACTGGTCACCCACTGGTGTGCAAGAGCGGTCGAGTCCTGCCACCCAGTTTCTCCAGTACTCACAGGTCTTTGTGAGCCCACCAGCAATGAGGACAGTAGCTCTTTCTTCATGTGCTTTAGTAAAATGAATCAAAACTTAATAAACTGTTTTGAGTGCTGGACCGAATGCTGACATGTGAAACTCTGTTCTGGAGGATGCCGAGCTGAGGCTCGTGCTCGCTCTGGCAAGCCGACTGAGCCATCATTGCTGTTTAATATTTGCATTTGTCATGTAAGCTGTTCCCGTTCACCACCCAGTACTTTGTCATCTGTGGCAGCCACAGCTTTCACTGTCCTGACCACCAAACTGCTTCAGAGGTGAGCGAGAGCTGGGGAGAGATCCTGGTGTCTCTACGCATCCATGCGCGCCCACGCCTGTCCTTGGAGGTGAATTCCTATCCCTCGTGCGTCCGCCTCTGCAAATACCACAGTGTCTTTCACCAGCCATCACAGGTTGTGTGTGGATCCCTGCGTTGCGCTTGCAACAAAAAACCAGGAGGAATCAGGGTAGGTAAAAGCAAACCAGTCCCAAATTAGCGTCGTGAAACCTTCATGAAGTTTTGCATTTTTATTTCAAGGCGTTGAAGCTGTAATTCTGCTTCCCAATGGAAGACTTTGGCAGTGTCAACAATTTTGCACAAAATAAAAAAGCTGTGTTTGGAAAAGCACTTTCCCCATAAGAAAACTATTTAATCTGCAAAATAATTTCAGCCATGTCTGGTATGATACTAACTTTACTCGGCAATAACCTATAGTAACCTGAGTATACTAGGAATAATTTTTTTTTTTTTCTTCTCTGAGCATACTGTATGTTTGTTGAAAAATAAACACAAATCTCTTATCCAGGTGCAGGCAACAAGGACAGGATCTTTGTGCAGCCCTGCAGCAGGGGTGTTTATGCCAACCTTGCAGGATGCAAATGGTTAGTGTTTGTCTTTTTTAGAGCCTTGCTCTTTAGCTTGAATTAAAAAAAAGCCAAGTGATGTGAGAATGCTGCTTTTGAATAGTACCAAAATTTGTGTCATTGCGTCCTAATTTAGGAGGTGACTTTTGCTGTTATAACTGACTGACTTTTTCCATGGCACATGCTTTGTGGGGGTGGGAAAGAGTATCGCCTGGTGAAATTGTTGCTTCTCTTAGGCAAAAGAAATTCATCCTAATTTGCTGAATCCCACAGCAATTCTGTCTGAAACAGCCACGCTTGTGATGGACACAATTTTAGCTCTCAGTAGAAATTGAAACTATGTCCAAAAGCTTGAAGCTGTAACTGTGAAAGGAAAACTAAAAACATGAATTAGTTGGCTTAAACTAACGCCCTTTAGCAGAGAACAGCAATGGAGCTGCTTTTTTTTTTTTTTTTTTTTTTTTTTTTCTTTTTTTGGGACAGGCAAGTTTCACTTGGTAGCGTATAGAGCAAAGGTGTTTGTGGGAGACGGCTGCACGGGAGCAAATCCTGTCCTCAAGTGAACTGAAAAGTACCACCCAAAACCAGTCTCTGGTCGTTCTTAACTTGAGGAAGGAGGACCAGGGTCACACAGCAGGCGCTTCAAACAGGGGCATTTCAAATGTGAATGGTTGTAGTTGCAGTTCTGAGGGGCTGCTGGACTGTATCATGAGTTAAGTTCAAGCCTGAACAAATGCTGGGAAAGAATAATATGAATATTTCTAAATGTGAAGAAGTATTATTCTCTTTAATAGTAGTAAACAGATAGTATACTTCATGTGGCAATACATTTTTTAATTTTTTTTTTGTTGTACTGATGAAAAGTACCAATCGTATGCTGAACTAGTCAAGTCAACTCTTTTTCACAGAATGAAATCCCATCAGATTTATGGCGATGGAGGGAATATTTGACTTGATGATTGAATAAATAGTGCCAGCAAACTTGCTGTCATTGTAGCCCTCATCAAAACCTCAAAATTTTCCAAGAAGGGGGGAGGTGGATGGGCTCACCCAGAGCTCCATCCGTTTGCATCAGTGGCTGAAATGTATCGGAGTCAGAAGTTCAGTGGATAGAGAAATGACTCACTCCTTTTTTTTGACTAACAATAAAGTCATTCAGCTGAAGTGGAGACAAGTCATATCTGATATCATATTTTTATATCCTTTTTGCTTTTTATAATTTATTTTCTTCAGATTGATATTGCGCAGAGAAATATGATGCATTGTTCTGAAATTAAATTTGAATCTGTATCAAGGCAATTTAATCCCACTCGGAGCTGGTGGATAAAGGAGCAAGCGTAACCTTCAATAATTCCCTTGCTCATAGTTGGCTTTTTCTCATGCACAACAATTTAAAACAAAATCACTTTCTCTAATGAGAGACTATAAATTATTACTTTAATGAGACGCACGTAGTTTGAAGAGTTGAATTCCCACATTCCTCTTATCCGTAAGCCTGGGTACCTCAGGGGATGGGGAGAGATCCGTAGCGCTGGATTTCTGTGTTATAACATCGCTCGGTCTTAAGATGATGATTACAATATCATTAAGTCCCAGATGGGAATCTGGACTTCAGTATGCTGAGTATTGTTTCCATCTAATGCAAGAGTCTTAAAATGCTTAGAATTGAGACAGCGATTGGGAGGGGAACTCAGATCTGCCCAAAACCAAAAAGCAACGTGGTCACATAGTTTCTCACTGTTCCTACAAGTGCACTGCTTTGTGTTTCAGTAACTTATTTTCCATACAGATATTGACATCTGCGTTCTCTCTTGAAAAAAAATACTATTTGGAAAGGGTTGCTTGCTTATTTCCTTAGATAACGAGCAGGTTGTAACATGGTATGAAGAAGCTAGGTTCCAAAACCTAGAAGTGATCATTGTGAAGTCAGTTCCACAGATCTTCTGTAGCACAGACCTCCACGAATTGAATCAGTTCTGCACAGGAACAAATCTCAAGGTATCAGGAGTGCTGTTTGCATTTACCAGATGGTAGGAGTGGAGAATCCAGCATGGCCTTTGGTCAGTTATCCCCATGGTTAAATGTCTATCATACCCAAACCAACCCTACTTTTTCCATTGAGGTGTGTTCAGTGTGCGCTTCCAGGTCTTGGGAGGTCTGGTGTGTTGTTCCCAAGAGTGGCCAGTGCTTTGTGCCCTTCTGTCAGGGTTGAGCAGGAGTTTGTTTGCGGGGAACGCTCTGGGCTGTGCGTCCTTAGGCTTCGCGCTGTGGCTGTTACCTCTGCCTCTTGTGGGGTGATGACGAGTTTCTCTTCTCCTGACCACACCGTGCAGCGTGTCCATGAGAGTGCTGGAGGGAAGGGCTGTTTGCAGCATTGCGGCTGTGCTGGTAGGGCAATGCTCCTCCGTGGCTCACCTGCCTGCTCAGGGGATTGCTCCCAGCTGCCCGACTGTATGGGGGGGTTCTCCCCTCAGAGGTTTTTGGAAGTCAGCTCAGATGGGTCCTGGCCAGGGAAAACACAGAGTTTGTGGGTGGTGACATGTGGCTGTGCTATGGTTAGCACCAGCAAGATGTCTACGGCATTTGAATAAAAGATCATTCTCCGGGGGGTCTTTGAAGAGGGGCTGCATCGGCCAGCTTGGCTGGGGCTCTGAGCAACCCGATCTGGTTGGAGATGTCCCTGCTCTTTGCAGGGGGGTTGGACTGGGTGGGCTTTGAAGGTCCCTTCCAACACTAACCATCCCATGATTCTATAGCACTTGTGGCCAGTGGGGCTTGTGCACCCGTAAGGAACCCCTGTTTATGCACAGTTACATATGGATGTGTACATCTGTATGCCGAACACGTAACACTTGATATATTTATCATGCAAATGCTATACCGACTGGCACAGCGTATTCTTTGCTGATGTTTTTCGATCGTAAGTAAAGCAATAAGAGCAGGGGGTATGATTGCTAGGTTATTCTTTATTGAAGAAAGGCAGTTTGTTTCATTTATTCTCCATAAACTGCCCAGTTGCTGCTATGATAGCAATCCAGTTTAAGGTATTAACATATTTATAAAGCAGCGTGTGTTCTAGCGTACCGTTTCCAGTTTGAGTCAAATCTATTGCTGCTCCTCTGCCAAGACCAGCCCACGGCAGAGCCGGCTCAGCAGAGTTTCTGTATGTGTCGTCTTTTCAGAAGATGTGTTTTTTTGTAATGTGGGCTTTCATTTATTATGTATTTATACAGCACTTAGCATCATGAAAATCCTGATCTGATTGATTTCTAGCACTTGGGTGAAAGAAGTGTTACGCAATAACAATCTTTGTCCCTTGTTGCCTTTCAGGCACTTCAAAATTTAAGCAGACTGCATTCTTAAAAGAGGGCTAATATGAAAATTGGTTCTCTGCACAGAGAACCAATGTTTCTCAAATGCTTTCAAAACAGTAAAACAATCTGTGAATAGCCAACAAAAAAGTATGTTAACAATGGCCAAATGAAACAGTGATTCAGAATTTGAATTAAAGGTCATAAAAACTCTGTATGCATTAATCCTGGAGCTCTGGAATGAATATTAATAGCAGCTGAGAGCTGTTGAATTTTAGCTTGATTTTAAATATTAATTAAACATTTATTAAAACTTAACCGTATAAATACTTTATAGCTCAGAAGCTGTAATAGGGACTAGGCTGGGCGAAGGTGGGGGCTATTAGTGCCTGTTCCTCTGAGTTAGATGTATCACCAGGAGGGCTCAGATTGGTGTGAAAATACAATTTAGGAAACCGTATTTGCAATATTTCAGAGCTATATATCTTTCAGCAAGGTCCTTGCAATACCAGACCTTAAGAAATTTGGGAGAAGGTTAAAGTTTCAAACTACTGCTACAGTTATCCAAATGACTTCTGCACTGAAGTTGTATCAGGACATTTCCTTTCTGGTCTAAGCCAAGACATTCTGTGGACAAGATCTGGTGTGTGAGAAATGGTGGCTGCTTGGAATGGAGGGCTGAATGGCCAGTTTGGTTCTCACCTTTAAATCTGTGAAAAATCCAAAGGAAATGCCAAAAAATGCAGTCAAACATGGCAAGTGTTGTTTATGTTTGTTACTCTGCTGAAAATACAATTTTAAGTGGTTTTGCAGAAATTGAACACTTGTCTCTGCGGAAATACAAGCCTGAACTCTTCTTTTCTTGGGACATGGGTGTTCCTACAGATCGTTGTTTCTTTCTACGTCTCCTGTTGGTTGTTATTACAAATATCTTTGATCTTGATACGGTTTAATGGTGACATATCAGAAAGAGCGACAATAGCTCATTAGCTAAACTCGGGGAGTAGATGGAAATGACCCATGAAGTTAAAGAAAAGGAACCTGTGGAAACAAAGCTGTGTTTTAAGTGTCTGCTAGAGAATACTGCTGAGGGGCTGGGAGCCTGCGGCGCTGCTTAATACAGCTCTCAACTGCTAGCCCATTACAGACATCCCGATATCTGTATTTGTAATATCTAACAAAATGGGGCTCCAATTTTGAATGGAGTCTCTGGTTATTTGCCTAATAAAAGCAAAGGATATATTAATGCTAAGTGGGAAGGAACAGTACATGTCAGCAGGCGGGCAGCAAATGCCCTTTGCTAGTAATTGCACTTATTGAGGATAATGGTGAGATGCAATTACTAATATTCTTTTTTATTTTTTTTTTCCTGAATTCCTCTATCATTCACTGACACACGCTTTCAGTAGCGTTTCCTAATGAGCTGTGAGAAGGCAAACGGTGCAAGTGGCTCTTAGTTGACCTTGCTGGCCTGCATTCACGTTAGCTGGAGACGACGTAGAGGTCAGCCCTCTGTTTCTTTTCAGGACGGGCTCAGTAACAGGTTTAGTAACTCACTGCTGTGAAAAGATGATTTAGCGTTTCAGATAAAGACACCTTGTCCTTAAAATGCACTGGATGCCTCTTTTGGACAGTATGTGATTCCAGGACTCAAAAGCTTGCTTTAGGAAGCGAGGCATTTTCACATGAGGGATTGCATACCCAAGAGACCTGATGCATCTTGAAAATCTCAGCTCAGACATCTGCTGGCATACGTATACAGCCAGGAGAAAGCGTGTGTTGTTTTGCCTAGCTTGCACATGAGCCTGAACCACGGCCAGCGGAGAACTTGGACAGGGGATGTTTGCAGAATGAGCTGTGGGCCAGGTGATGGGAGCAGGAGTGGAGTAGCAAGACAATCGTCCTTCATGGTTTGATGCTGTATCAACGGCACGTGGTCCTGTTACTCCAGAGACATCTGACTTTGGAAATCTGTAAAATCAAAATTCTGCCTCTGGGTTGCAAAATGGCATTCACAAATGTTGAAGACTTAGTCCCAGTGTACTGGCTAAATTCCAGAAGGCATAAAGTTTTTGTTCTGTGCCCTCTTTGTGCAGTTTCCAATGGATATGATACACTTGATGTGTTTTGCTGTACCTGAGGAGCTGGTGTGCTTGACCTTTGTGGCGACCACATTTTGATGGCAAAGTGCTAAGTATGTTCCACTAGGGTCCTTCTGGACAAAAATGCCATGCAAATTTATTCTTTACATGAGATTTATTTATACTGAGCTGACATGATAGTAGAGGAGAAGTGGATCCTCAGGAGATGTAAATTAGTGAATGCGCATTTCTGTCTGCCAAGAACCTGTCCAGGATGTCTTCAATCATACTGCTCGGTTTGTAACCAGACAGGGGCATATCTCCATCTTCCAAGGTCTTTGTCAAGCACTTGGTTCTTCATTTAAACCATCTTCTGAGTCCAGAAGATGTTTTCTTTGCTAGCCTAAGGGACAGTTACCTTTAAAGTCACTCATTCTTCTCTGTCCGCCCTTGCATGTTGTTCCTAGCCCTTGTGCTGCTGCGGCGCGCAATTCTGCCAAGCACGGAGGCTGTTCTGCTGTGTGGCAGCTGAGACGTCCTCGCGTTAGGAGATAGACGGCCTGGCAACACCCTACAGCAAAGCTGGTTGTCATCCTCACCACGCAGGAACAGGAGGAATTGGCATCGTCAAGAGAAGTGCTGGCTGCCCTGGGCTTCTCTGAGAGTCTGCTGCAGGTGAGCCTGCACAACACGCAGTCCCTAAAATCCTTGTAAGAGTGGTTTATTGATAGGCTACTGGTTTACACTATTTGTATAACTTAATGCCAATAAAAATCTGCGAGATCTAAAAGGTCACGGAGGCTGCAAAACAGAGCATCTGAAACTTATGAAGAGCTCTCTGCAGAAAGAGGCAGAACTGCTTTGGAAATTTTTCAGTAAAAATATTAATATCTTCATGGACAGGAATAATCTGAATTATTCCAAATTTCTCATGAGAAATGCTCTGTTTTTTATAGAAATTCTTTTATCCAACAACAAAGATTTCTAAATTATATAATAGTTGAAATTAAGCTAAATTTAGAGAAAGAAACACTAAGTAAAAGCAATATAAAAAAACCAGGATATCTTTAAAAGGAGAACATTCCACTTTGCCCAAATGTTATTTTTTTCTCCCTTTCCTCATTAGCTTTTTGCTCCATGCAAACTTTCTGTCATTTCAACTGGTTTTGTCTGGTTTAGGCATAGGGGTGGAGTGGGAGGGGAGGGAGAATCTTCAAAATTGTGAAAACGTTTTCTGCCCAGAGCTAACAGCAAGAGAGAAATCACTCTAGGTTACTGAGAGGAGGAGGATATGGAATGCCCAGTGCCGAAAGTACTGCAGAAAGTCTAGTCCACTTTTACATCGATACAAAGAAAATGAGATAGAAATTAGACCAGGTCACTGAAAGCCCTGTCCAACCTGGCCTTGAACACTGCCAGGGATGGGGCATCCACAGCTTCTCTGGGCAACCTGGGCCAGCGCCTCACCACCCTCAGGTGAAGAGCTACCCTCTTCCAGTTTAAAGCCATTACCCCTTGTCCTGTTATTACCTGCCCTTGTCCAAAGTCCCTCTCCAGCTTTCCTGTAAGCCCCTTTTAGGTACTGGAAGGCCACTATAAGGTCTCCTCTTCTCCAGGCTGAACAGCCCCAGCTCTCTCATTCTGTCCTTATAGGAGAGCTGCTCCAGCCCTCTGAGCATCTTCTTGGCCTCCTCTGGACCCTCTCCAACTGGTCCATGTCCTTCTGATGTTGGGGGCTCCAGAACTGGACACAGTGCTCCAGGTGGGGTCTCACCAGAGCAGAGCAGAGGGGCAGAATCCCCTTCATCGACCTGCTGGCCACGCTCCTCTCGATACAGCCCAGGATGCATTGTCTGCTCATGTTGAGCTTCTCATCCACCATCACTCCCAAGTCCTTCTCCTCAGGGCTGCTTTCCATCCATTATCTGCCCAGCCTGTATTTGTGCCTGGGATGGCCCCAGCTCATGTGCAGGACCTTGCCATATGGCCTGGTTGAACTTCATGAGATTGGCATGGCCCCACCTTTCCAGCCTGTCCAGGTCCCTCTGGATGGCATCCCTTCCCTCCAGCATGTTGACAGCACCACACAGCTTGCTGTTGTCAGTGAATTTACTGAGGGTGCGCTCTATCCTGCTGTCCATGTTGCTGACAAAGATGTTTAACATCTGGTTCCAATGCCAGCCCCTGAGGAATTCCACTTGTCACAAATTTCCAGTTTTGAGACAAGGAGATTGTGTAAGACAGTGTCAAATGCTTTGCACAGGGCCAGGCAGATGATGTCAGTTGCTTTTCCCTTACCCACCAATGCTGTAATCCTGTTGGAGAAGGCTACCAAATTGGTCAGGCACGATTTGCCCTTAGTGAAGCTGTGTTGGCTGTCACCAATCACCTCCTTATCTTCTGTGTGCCTTAGCATGGTTTCCAGGAGGATCTGCTCCATGATCTTTGCTGGGCACAGAAGTGAGACTGACTGGCCTGTAGCTCTCTGGTTCTTTTTTTTTCCCCCATTTTTAAAAATGGGACTTACCTTAGCTCTTTTCCAGTCACTGGGGACTTCAACTGACCTGCCATGACTTCTCAAATGTGATGGATGGTGGTGTAGGAACTTCACCCGCCAGTCCCCTCAGAACTTGTGGTAACTTCCCCCTTACCCCTGACGCTGCTCTGTGGCCTGTATTTCTCACGCCTGCCGTTCTATTTGCATTTTCGCTAGAGGAAGTACCATTACAATTAGTTCTTTACCCTTCCTCTGGAAGTTCCTTCATTCTGAGGTCAGAAAAGCTTTGCTCTGCTGAGAAGTGTCGAAGGAGAGGGGAGCCAGCAAAGCAGAGAGCTTGTTAGCAAAGCTGGTCTATGCTTTGGATTGATTTTGTTTTCTCTAATGGCTTGATCATAACAATTGCACTCTAATTTTTGTGTAGGGTTGTGCACATTTCAGGCAATGTAAATATATACATTGGCGTGCTTATTAGCTCTGCTGTTGAAGTTACGGATATTTGATAGTGTATAATAAAACCGAGTGGCCCTGTATACCATTTGTCATGCTGGGCTTGGACTCATCTCTTTGTACTCCCACTCCACCCTTTCCAGCTTCATTATATTCCAAATGCTCCTCCTTGCTTGGAGCAAAATCAATCCTCGTTTTGAATCGGGTGGAAGAGGAGAAATGTGTGCTGGGATTTTTCTCAATGCACAGAGCTGCGTGCAGACTTTAATACTCGCTTCAACGATAAGTGTGGGGCTTCCCCGAGGGGGGGAACGTTGTAAGACAGCTGAGGTCATGGTCACAGCCTCGGCCCCTGTGTATTAAACTGCAGAAAGCAGTGGGAACATGGGAGCCCTTTCCACTTATCAGCAAAGAATACTACTGTGAATGCTGCTTCCCTGAGCCGCCATACACCGCAGGCAAAATAATAAGTCCCTGCAGCTCTAAGAAGTGGTTTCTGTTTGTTCATCCCTTCCTTTCAGAACACCCTTTCCCGCTCAGTAGCCCATCTGTGTTTACCTTGCCGAGGGACTGGTGGTGTCACCGGCTGGGTGCATCAGGCCTGTGATGGCAGAGGACACGTTTTCCTAACTGCGCATGGAAGTCACTGGAGGAGGTTTAGGGGCTGAGTATTGATACCCACAGGACCTCAGGGAGGTTAGAAAACGTGCCTTCTAATTCCACTGGGAGTCAGGTGCTGATTTACCTGTATTACCTGCTCAGGTGAGGCAGAGATAGATGACGCCCCAGTATAAATTTTGGAGGGCTTACGTGGCCCCCAGTCAGTGTCCTGTCTTGCAGGGGTACATGCTCCACAGCTCCTGCCCATCAGAAGGAAAAAAAATGTCCCAGAGACCTTCTCCCTGCTGTGGTAAGCTCAGCGTGGGTAGGTTATCAGGGTGGGCGTTGTTCTCAGGGGTGTTCTTGGCCCGCACCCCCTTCTCTTCCCACAAAGACCAATGGCCAGGCAAACCCTCAGAGTTTACTCTGAAGCTCTTGAAATTGTTCAGCGTTTCCAAAAGAAAGGATTTGCTGACAGTCAGAATCCTGTTGGCAAACCTAGGTGGATTTATGATCTTGGGTGGAAACCAGTTTGAACTATAATTTTAGATGATTCCAATCCCTCTCCTGAGCCAGGCAAAACTCCACGATTCTGGCTGATTTTTCACACTCAGCTTTTGAGAACTTCTGTTCACTTTTGAGCTGAAGATAAACCTCTAGGCCCAAGATTCTGTACGAACCAAAGCACGTGCAAATAAATAACAACTCTGTTCCCTGGTTCTCAGTGTCTCTAGCTGTAGGTTGAATTTCTGGATGTCTCCTGCTCGCTTGCCTTTTCCACGAAGCAGTGCGTCAGGAGTTACACGTATGGTCCAGAGTATAAACTGAGTAACATGTTTAAAGCATGTGCCACCATCTCATGTTGTTATGACCATGGTTATAATTACTAAAAGCATTGCAAAATTACCTTCCCTACTTTTCTTAGCTCCTTCCACCATTTACCCCCTAAGTGCTATTGGGGGAAAAGCAATTTTGAGTATTCTGGGTTCTGTTTCTGCTCCAGGGACTTGGTGTGAACGTGGAAAATGACTTCAGGGTTGTGTTACGCGCAGGCAGGAATAAGAGTAAAGTGGGTGCAGTCAAGTCCCCTGCAGATTTTTCTGCATGCAGCAGCCACTGTTTGTAAACAGGAATACACAGAATAGGTTGAGAAATCAGCTCCAAAACAACAGGCATTGTTTGTGTGCTGAGTAACTCTAGTGATCAATTAGGATCTGGAGAAAAAAACATGTTGTGTCCAGATGAATGTAAAACCAGAGCCTCCCCTGCCAAAAACTCCAACTGATACCTTTGGATGTTCTGGAAAGTTTAGTTAACTTTTTTTCCCCATATTTGATTTAACTTGTGATGGTATTTTTTTTTTAATTTCAGCAAAGTAAAAAGAAATGTTATAAAAATATTGAACCATCAAGTGAATGCTGGCTAGTTGCACCTTCCCGTGTCAGGACAGGAACACGACAGGGGTGTGTTCATGTGGGTCGGAGCTGAGCCCCGTGAGCTGCGCCTCCTGCAGTTACGTTGGGCAAAGATGGGCTCGGGGTGCTGTGATGAGCTGCTGGAGTCCAGGTTCTTCTGCCATCCTGTCACGGTCTGTGCTGTGTGTGCTGTTAGGTGTGTGAAATAGGCAGGATAGCGTTAGAGGGTGTATAAAAGGCAGTATAGAATCATGGAATGGTTTGGGTGGGAAGGGACCGTTCAAGCCCACCCAGTCCAACCCCCCTGCCAGGAGCAGGGACATCTCCAATCAGATCAGGTTGCTCAGAGCCCTGGCCAACCTGGCCTGGAATGTTTCCGGGGATGAAGCATCCATGTACAGCATGTTCCCTTATTAGCAGGTTATGCTTGTGGTCTGACTTGCTAAGGTGTTGAGCACCAAAAATAAGCAGTGATGTCTGTCAGTGTAACGGGACCCCACTGGTGCCTTGTAGCTCTCTAGGCATTGATGGAAATCAGGCTTTGGTGCCCTTGACTGGGTCCAAACAATCTGCAGGTGAGCTGTGGAAAAGATACAGGTTCATACAAGCCACTTGATGCTCATCTCTTTATTCCCTGTATTCTGAGAGAACATCTCAAAATTTCTGCCCTGTCTGTAGCAGCTGTGGGCGCGAGGGCTTTGTCCCTACCTCGCTCCTGCATTGCTGAACGCAGCAGTCTGCTGCCTGAGCTGTACCTGTGACGGCTCTTTCCAAAGCTGTGTTGGTGCCTTCAGAGCCACTCAAGGTCAGTGACCACGCAAGGACAGCAGCAGCTTTGTTTTGTGATCTGAGGAAAGCGCTTCAGTTGCTAAATGGATTTGAGTTGGGTTTGGTTTTTATCATCCTGAAATAACCACTGCTCAAACAATTGTAATTCTTCTGATGTCTTTCTGGAAAACATTCTGCTTGTTTGGCAGTGCAGTGTTGTGTAAATAACTATGTACCAAGCATCAAAGTCAAGGAGGGGAGGGTGAGTTCTCCAATAATTATGTAAATAAATCCACATAGCGCGCTCTGATATTGGCTGCCACATGCATTTATGTTAATCAGTACGGACATTACTGACAAGTGAATCTATTCTGCTTCATTTTCCTGAAGGTTTCAAAATTAATGCTTCATTTTGCTGCTCGTTTTGCTGTAAGGGATGCAGGGGGAGGCCAGGGCTGTCTTATCTCAGCATCTCCTTCAGGTGTCTCTGGGAGGCTGAGACCCGTCAAACTTTGTGTAAGTAAGAGTACTCGACATGAGAGAGTTCGCAGGCTTGATCCAGCACTTAACAAAGCCACGTTGGGGAAAAAATAAATACACTCATTTGCTGGAATGACATTTATTTGTCGATCTCATCTTGACCTCTTTGGGAGGCTAAAGGACGTTCAGTGACCGTGAAGTGCAGAGATATTTGTATTTATCCCCAGATGAACTTTTTCGATGCTCCATTGACAACATCTGTAATTCAGCCAACGTGAGTGGCTCTCCATTTTCCTTTATCCAAAGAACTTGTTTGTTTGTCCAGGATTTGGCACCCAGGCATAATCACAGAATAAGTGAGAAAAAGCAGTTGCTCTTGCTGCTTCTGTGATATCTTCCCCCCGAACTACTAAGCCATTGAAGTATATTGTAAGAAATGGGAAATCTTCCAGTTTGTGGTGGCACAGGCTACCAAAATTCTCAATTTGGATCCTTGTTCAGGGTTCTACCAAACCCGGGGCTGATAACTGGCACCCCTGTCCCCAGGGAGAAAGAGGACACGGGTACTGTGCAGGAGGGGGAGATGATCAGGAATAAGGGGTGAGGGTGCTCTTTCGGAAAGCAGGGAAATAATGAAAATAGCAGTTGGAAGTGGTGTTTTCTGTTTGTGAAGTTTGAGTTATGTGGCAGTCGGCCCACTAGTTAAAGTCGTAAGGGTAGGAGAGAGGAGTGGGAGGTGAAGGAGGAAAGGATTGTTGCTGTCTTCTCATTCAGAGTCCTGGAAAATGGGAATGTAACTCCTGACTAGGGCACAAAATCATGGTAAATGAGAAAATGTTGAGATAAGTATCTTACTGCTTTTTAATTCTTAAAGAGATGACATGTTGCTTTCTTGGAGAAGCAAATTGCTGCAGGACCAGAAGGGGCGAATGCCTGGGCAACTGCGGAGAAAGAAAATCAGTGGGGCAGAGAGGGCCAGGGCCACTGTGGGACCTAGGGAGTCTCCAACTTGTTAGCTAGAACTTACCCAGCTTTTCTTCTTCTATTTGCAGCAGGTCCCAGGTAACGTGCATGATTGCTGGTTACGTTACAGCTAGTGAGATTATTTGCATTAGAGCAGGGCAAGTGTGATACTCCTTCAAACCAGAGCAGCAGTGCGGATCCTCATGTTTCAGTTTTAATTGATGCAGAATAGTTCAGGAAAGACTGCATTATTTTAAATTCTTGGTAGGAGAATATCATACAGATTTGTTTGTTCATGCTCTTGGTTTTTTTTTTTTGTTGCTGTGGATGAGGATCTGTGTTTCCATTGTACTCGGAAGGTGAGCAGATATGCTCTGCATGCATTGTTAAAATTCACTGCACCTCCAGTTGTTAAGATGCCCAGCATGAGCAGCATTGCTAAATTGATGAATTAGATCAATTACCTAGGATTTTTTTATTTTTTTTTTTTCTTTTCTTCTTTTTTTCCCCTCTGTGCTTGCGGAATTTGCTTCAAATACCAGTGTTCAGAATAGCACTGCCCGAGTTAGAGGTATGAGTGATTACTTCTTGGGCTAGGTGTCTCCTCTGGCCAAAAAGGTGCGTGCGCGTTGTCAGCGTGAAGCTGTCTGTGCCACGCGTGCTGCCTAACAAATGGCTCTGGTAAATGCTGTATTTGTAGAGCACAGTATCTTGGTAAGCTGAAGTACATGGGTGTTTGCAGAATCTGCTCTTACTGCTATTTTTCTGCTCCTCCTACGTGCTCCATTTTATTAAGCGTATGTTATATGTAAATAAATAAGTTTATTGATTAATTACATGCCTTTTACAAAGACTGTAAGGGCAAAGTTGGGTGTATTTTATATGGTGAAAAAGTCCAGCAAAATTTAAAATAGCCTCCAGGAAAGCAAGGTAACTGGAATAGACTTCAAGAATTGGGAGAAAAGCTCTCCTGAGAGGGTAAGCAAAGGGAAAAATGACTTCAGGAAAGCTGGCAGACCCTTAGGGAGTCTTAAGGCCACAAGTTCAAGCTATCCCATTCAGAAAGTATAGTAGGGGACTAAATTGGTTTAATCGTGAGCTCATCGTTGACCTCAAATACAAGAAAGAAACATGCAGTAAGAGGAAACTAGGTCAGGCTCCCAGAATGAGAACAGAAGTGTAGCGGGAGCATAGACAGAATCAGAAAGGCCAAAGAACTAAATAAAGATGTAACGTTTAAGAGCCATTGGCAGTAACTGGATATCATTCTGTATCACCGTTACAAGAGGCTGCTCTGCTGTACAATAGGGAAAGCAATCTATCAACATATCAGCACTGAAGATAATTGTTTAATGTCTTTTTTTTTTTCATGTTACATTCAACACTAATTAGATTATTTCTGTAATTAGGACTAGTTGGAAAGCAGTAAGGTCCCAACCTAGATATGCGAAAATGGATTAGGGCCGACCAACCTGGGTAGTTTAGGTGTTTTCAAATTGGTTGGAATTATGAATTTAATTTTAGAATACTTTAAAAAAAAAATATTTCAGTGCTGTAAGTGGGGTTAACTTGCAAAGGAAAGAATCAGAAGCCTTCAAAAAGACTAGCACAGTGAGTGTTCTTAAAGAAGAAAGAGAAGGAGGTGGGGAGCTAGACATCCACCAAGTCTACCAACTTAACATTGATTTCTGGAAAAGTACATGGAAAAGTAATCCAACAACCTTTTTAAACACCTACACTTCCTTGTGCGGCATGGCCATAGCTCTTGTGGACAGAGAACCAGCAGGTTTATGGATTTAGATTTCAGTTAGGTCTTTGGCAGCGTCTCGGTGACATCATAAGTGAGTTACAGAAACACTGTCTTAGTCTGGCTAAGAGCTTAATTACTTTCAGGAGAGCTATTGTCTCTTTATTGATTAGAGTGGGGATCTAGAAGGCTTACCCTAGGCTTTACCTCCTGGACTTCCTACTTAAAGGCTGCAGTAAGTGTATAAAGTAAGGTGAAATAAATCTGGGCCACTATGCAGTGCTTTTTACTTAAAAGTCTATTGGCTCCATGGAGTTTCCAGCAGAACCATGAATGGAGATTTCTTCATGCTCAATCCCATAGGTAATGTTCTTGAATGTTCCCCAAGGGGAGAGAAACCCCTTCTCCAGGATATTTGTGTTTGCAGATGAAGACAGGCAGGCAGCTTGGTAGAGAAGATGTATATGAGTTAATGTAAGCAGTCTGTGTCAGCTTCTTCCCAGAAGTGCCTCAGGATGCAAGGAGTAGGGAATGAAGCCACTGTTGGATTAGGGATCTGGGGTGACGTTGAGGTGGGAGCTCCTCCATCTAGCTTCTGCAAGTGGCCTGACTTGCACTGTTGCTGAATTTAGCCTTGTACTACCTCTCATGCCCCAGCAACCCAGAGCAATAGCCTGGTTATGCAGTCTTAAAATCAGGCCTAATTGCATACCAGGCCCAATGGCCAAAGGACAAGAGTATTATGAATGCCAAATATTTGTGAGAAGCCAACTTGTCCCAGGGAGGGACAGCTGCTCCTAATTTGCCTAAGAGAATCATATTTTAAAGCTTAAAAATACAATAATTTTTGTGCATAGCAGGGCAGCTACTCCCTACCCAGAAGGGTTTAGTATTTGTGTGCCTTGGCCTGCCAGCTGTGAGATGGGAAGAATACTCGTCTGCTCAAATGGCGACTTTGAGACATGCTAAATTACTTCAAAATATATCTTTGAGGCCTTCAGAAGAAAACTGCTGAGTTGTATGATGTTTTTAGATACTGGACCCTGCAGTAGGTTGAGTGTCCAACTTGAATTAAGGCAGGTCTTGCACTCCAGCAGGACCTCAGTGTCTCTCTCGGCATAGCACAAAGAAGGAGAAGATTGTGGATGTTTCACTCCCCCTTGGATTGAAGGAGCTGTTGAAGAAGGCACGTGTTCCTAAAGAATGAGCCTGTCTTGAGAGACAAGGGAGGGAGGAAGAGTCTTAACTGAGCTGCTGGTACAGCCTACATCCAGGAGGGGTGGGAAGCCCTGGAGCTGGGGCTTTTTGTAGCACATGAGTAGAAGTTATGGCTGTAACTGCTTCTTTTGCAGATGGGATGTCCTCTCTCAGCATCAGTTTTTGTCAGGCAGGTGGTTCTACCTGGGACAAATCTTGTTTTGCCCAGGGAAGTCATTGTGACCACTGTTCTTGAAAGGGGTTGTAAGTCCTTGGTAGGAAGGAGCCTCACTGTTGCAGGAAGTGACTGAGGGGCAAGTTGGAAAGCGATATCTGCACGTGCCCAAGGTCTTCAGACAGTCACTACGTGCTTGTGGCAAGCATCAGTGCAATGGGTTGGGAACATTGTTCGTGCCATGGCTGCATGCCTCAGCTGCTGCTTCTCCGAAGGCCTTGTGTGAAAGGATTACAGGAAATAAGAGAGAAGGGATCTGAAGCAAAAACTGCATCTGTCTCCCAAGGAACCCATCTATCCCCTTTCCTCCTGACAGTAAGTAGGGAGAGGATGCAGTGAAATTAACTGTCACTGGACCTGTGTAGTAAGGTGCTTTGTCCATATGCCGCTATGAATTTGGATCACCGAAGCCCATACAGATCAAACACTAGCTTCAAGAAAATACAGCCATCCACAGATGACTCTTGTCCTCCTGCATCAGGTGTTTCTCTTGCAGATGTGGTACTTCATCTCCTGTCAGAGTGACCTAGAATTCTGTTTTCAATGTTGATGTCTGTTAAATGTTCTCATTGTTTATAGCCACAAGGTGGCATTGCAGATTAAAGGGAAAACATCTCTTGTTGTGCAGTGAGATACGAGGGAGGTGGAAGACTTAGAAAAAAATTGTACAGCCATCCTGAAGAGCTTTCTGCGTCTTGGAGATGCAAAGAAGACTTCTCCTTTCAACTCACAGATCAGCAGTTCTGATAGAAGTGCGCGTGATGTTTGCTGTGTCATGATCGTGAAGAGTATCAACTGATTCAGCGTCTGCAAATATCTTTGAGCTGTTCAGAGCCGCTGCTTCGCTCTCCTCCTCCCTTTGGGATGTGATATAGTTTTAGAGCTGTGAGAAGGGTGATAGTGTCACCTCACAGGGTCTTTTGTTTGTTTAGTTTCTGAAGAAAACTTATTTCTTTCTTCCCTCTCCTACTCCTCTCCCCCAGTCCCATTTCCCTTCATTTCTGTGCAGGCTCAAACTTGGCTACAATTTGAGCTCTCTGAACGGATGGCGATCTGTAGCAAGTGAAGCCAAACCCTCAAACAAAGGTTTGGAGCTAAACAAAGTCTTAAGGCCTCTTTATTTTTTACTTATGAAGAGGAAGGTGAATGGAGCATGCTGTAGCTGGACCTTCCCTGTGCTCTCCAGGTTTTGCTGTGGTTGATGCAGGGCTCAGTCCTTTACGTTAAAGGTAAGACGACTTGGAGCGGGATGTTCAAAGCTGTTTGCTTCTCTGAATCTGGATGAAATAACAAGGCACGTAGGAGACCTGAGTGTAAATCCTTCAGAAGCCTATTTTGCACCCAAAAACTGATACCAAGTTTCCTACTCTGGAAATACTGACTGCGCAAGATCAGAATGTGCTTCACTATTTTATTTCCTTGGCTTTTTTGATGGAGTCCCTGTCCTAGGGAGTGAGCGTGGCATGAGTACAGCTGTAATACAATGAAGGGGCCTGATTTTTTGCCCGTTCCCGCTGCGTTGCTGTGATATAACCCCAGTATTGCTGATGGCTCCCTTCTGGTTCTTCCTGTTCTTATCAGTGCCCGTGGCCTTTGTCTGTATATACTTTCCATGTAAACCAGGAAAAGCAGCTCTGCTGAAAGAGGGATCGTCCCAGCAGTGGAAACAAGTGCTAAATGGAGCGAGGGAGCACCAGGCCAGCAAAGGAAAATCTTACCTGGTGTGGAAAGAAAGTGAAAAGAGTTTTATTTTTACCTCTGCTTTGGAGAAGGAATGAAAGGCAGATTAAATAAAAAAAGCTAGCTTTTGCTCAAAGCCCACTAAAAGTGTTTGTTATTAACTTTGTAGATAAATGGACGATAATTGACAGTATGTTTCACCAGGCAGAGAAATACCCTTGTTCTAACTCTTTTCTGAGAAGCAGGAAAGCAGTGAAAATTTTTCATTGATATTAACATGCACATGACAGCGGAGGAAAATATCATGTGTTTTGCTTGGGCAATTTTCACCTGGTTGACAAAGCTAAGGCACAGAAATACTTATAGATCCACAGATACAGATGTATTTGTGTACATGCACATAGGTATGGGAATTTCCTGATATATCCAATGTGTCTGATTCCTTTTGTGACCAACTTTTTTTAGAACCATTTCTGAAAAATATTCCCAGTGTCTTCAGCTGTGTTTGCTTTGCCGATTGTCCATACGTGTATCCTAGTTCTCCCGATGTGTCTGCCTTGAGGTTCCTGCACTGCGTGGGGAGACTCATGCGCTGACCCACTGTCCCCAGGCTGTGGAACTGGTTTCCTCCAGTCCAAAAGCCTACAATGAGCCAGCCACCAAAGGGTGTGGGTCTAGGTAGCATGGGAAACACTGATTTTCCTTCAGTTCCTTGTTCTGTAACAGACCTCACAGCTAACTTTACGCAGAATATTAATCTGCTTCTCTTTCTCAACAGTGGCAATGGTGCTCAGCAGTTCAGACTGGACAGTTTATGGTCCTGCTTGAGCAGACGCTGTCTCTTGCTGTGTGTAAAGCATGGTTAGACTTGGACTGCGAGGCCCGATGGAGTATAAACATCACGTATTTATTCAATATTGTGAATATTCTGCCCCGACACGTAAATAAGCAGTTGGCATTTCAATTTATGGCATGATTGACCATAGTAGAAGTATGTAAGGCTAATGAGAACATCCAATTATGTTAGGATAATTTAAAAAGGGGTATATGCAGCCTTCTGGGTGCTACGTACTTCTGGGTGTAAGCCAACTACTAAATGATAGGGGTTAGGATGAGGCTGGCAAGAAACCTCCTCTCACCAAGGTTATTTCATAACTGCCTACTGCAGAGCTCTGTGTTTACCACTGGAGCAGTTGGTGCTGGCTCAACTCATCTGTCAGGCAGGGCACCGCAAGATGTATTACTGGGCTGACCCAAATAGTGAATCCGATGTTCTTGGCTTTTTTTTTTTTTCCCCCCCCGCTCTCCTGACCTGAAGGGAGAAGCAAACCTTTTGAAAAAGAAAAGTTAGATTTAAAAAATTCTGTGCAGCGCACATTTCCGGATGAATGTTCAGGCCAGCATTGCTTAATGCTGAAATCAAAGCTTTGGGGCTTCATGGGCATCTCCACGGCTGCTGTGATATCACAGCCCCTGTGTATAACCTCACGCTTAACACGGGGCTTTTATTCACCTTGAAATTCTCTTTTGCTCTTCGATCAGCTCTGCTCCGGAAGGAGAGCAGGGGAAGGAGTAATATGGTTTAGCAGGATCTCTGGAGACGAGCAGATGCAAGTCCAGGTCTCCTGGAATAGAGATGTTTATTACAGTGATGGCTGTTGTACTCTAGAGGAGGTGGTCCAAGAATATTTGGGACAGTATGAAGGTTTTCTGGGGAAAAGATGTTGTTTAAACTATCATCTCTGTGTAATTAAGTAGCATGCATCACAGTAGGAAAACAAAATTTGCTGCAACCTGGAAAACACTATGTGAACGTGTTTGGTAGATGTAACGTAGTAAAGATGAGATCGATGTTGTGCACGTTGGTGCTGGCTGGTAAGCACCTTGGGGTGGTTTCAGCCTTGCTGGATCCTTGTTGAACGCATTGTTAAAGAGAAAACTGTACTTCTGCTAGAGGGGCTTGCTGAAGGACGCATGGTCTAGCTTGGTGACACAGAGACTGAGACACGTATTCTGCTACAGAATGAAACCACAAACTAGATTTTCTTTTCTTTTCTTTTCCTTCCTTCCTTCTATGTCCAAAAAGGAACTTTGCTATTTTCCCCTGCTCCCCAACCCAATAAACTGTATGGTGGTTGTCAGGGCATTCACGTAGCATGGCGAGTACTTGAATTCGGGTGCTTTCTGTAAAGCAGACAAGTCTTCAACCTGCACAAATTTGAGTATTGTAATCACTCTGCTACTGCTGCTTAGTTTGAATTAAGGGGCAGGAAGAAACATCTCTCTGCTTTCGTTGAAACAAATGCATCTCTGAAAAATACCTTTGTTTTTGACAAATCAGTATTTTCTTTAAAAACATTTCTAGTGTGTGCTGCTGAGTTCAAATGCTAAGGCCTTCATCTGGAATGGCATTGAGTTTGAAAGAATTAATTTGGTCTTCAAATCTGTAACCTGCTGACACTGTACATAGATCTGAGATGGCTGCCAACACCTAAACATGTTTTCAAAGCACAAACGATGGCTTTAGTCATAGTGAAGTTGCATGAATCAGACCATTCCTCCTTGGATAATCCTTATGAAGAGGAAATTTGTTTAAATTTCTCTGTTGTGCATCTGCAGTTCATGCTTTCATATTGGAACAATTTTGTGTGTGTGCGCGTTGGGGAGCGGTGAATAAGGAAACAGCGACACACTGACCTCAAAAGCTCTCCGGGAATTTTTTAGAGCCTTGGGCTGCCGGTGTGGAGGGGTGTGTGCTTGCTCCAGTCTGTCCTTGTCCCTTGGGTTATCCTGTGCGCACCTCCTGCGGATCCACCATTCCTGCCAGGGAGAACAGCCTTACTCACACAGCACCAAGCCCACAGGTATTTTGAAGGTGAGCACTGAGAAGCGAGTTGATGGGAAGAAGTTTATACTAGTGCTATTTTTGGTCTACCTGCTGTGCAGATGCAGATGAATATACTCTCATCAGCTGTCAGGTTAGCAATTTCTGTTCTCAGTAGGTTCGCTTCAAGGTTAAAGGCAGAGCAACTACTGCCCTTGATTTCCTTAGCGTGAAACCAAAAGTCTCAAAGGCCCTGCTGATTGCCCACTTGAGAATCTAGTTTGATTTCCATGGCTTGAAATGACACCAAGAGATGTGGGCATCTATGCCCAAAGGATGCTGAGCTCCTGATGGCATTTCAGAGATGCCTCTGCTCATGCAATCTTTTCTCCCTGTTAGACACCCATTTTAGCTGCTGTGACTGAGTTCATGCTCAATTGCTTTGGAGAGCGGAACACATTGTTCTTAACACTCATCTCTCATCCTTTCTGTGCAAGATTCAGTTGGCTAAAAAGCCTTTATCCCATTTGTTCTTGTGGAAATTAGGGCAGAACCAGACCAGAGTAGATCCATATGTGTGTGCACACATGTGGCTGTGAGAACATTTGGGAATGGGGTTGCAAGGAGCATGTGTAAGCAGTCCTCTTTGGGTAGTAGCAGGTTCAGCTCAGGAGCCTGAGATCAAGGGGTATGGATAAGAGTTACTCTGGGGTTAATATTTTATGTTTTATGGAAAGCCTCAGGGGAAAGATTTTTCATCTATTTTGGACCAAAAAAGTATAAATTCAAAATTTTCCACGGAAAATAATTACTCCTGTTTTAAATCTGCTTCCACCTCCCAATGCATGGAAGTATTGGCATGAAATGGAAACAAGTTGGAAGGCTCCTGACTGATCCTTAAAAAGTTAACCAGAAGCTGACAGCACGGAAATCTTTGGGTGATAACTGAGCTGAAGACTAAAAGCAATTACTCCTGAACTCAGAAGTGGTGATCTGTACTAAGGAGCAGGCCCAACTGTGGACGAGCGTGAAATCTGCCCTTTGATTTTTACCTTGGTTTTGACCGTATCATTTAAGAATTACAATTAGGAAACACAATAGCTGTTCTCATGTATTTAACTGAATAATTACATTAGTTTAATATCACTAATTTGTTTTGTATTTTATACACCACTTCTCTAGAGTGCCTTTCTGTGGAGACTTTGGGCTCCCTTCCTTTCCTTCCCTTGCTCTTTCCAATGCTGTATTGTTCATGGCTCGCCTGCGATAGGCAGAACCGTGTTCCTCGTTGTAGTCTCATAGCCCAGAAGCAGAATTTTTTGCGAGATAATCACTACCGCAAACCTTGAAGCCTCCAAATAATCCTATTTGTAATCCAGTTATGCTGTGTTCTCATAAATTCCTAGGCCACAAGACACCCAGATACATCCCTGAGTTGATGACTGCCTGGTGAGCAGCTGTCGTTAGCTAGCTGAGTTCACCCTTGCAGCTCTGTCCATAGGAACATGGAATTGTTCACACATATGACTAGCTTTTGTGGTTGAGCAGGGCTCTTTCTGGAATGGCCAATGCGTTAGAAGATGGTTTTCTCTTCTCTCTCTCCCCTCCCACTGACCTTACCCAACATGTCCTTGACTAAATATGTAGTGCTGCACACGAAAGGAAGGAATTTAGAAGTGTGTGAAGTACTTATAATTAAATGTCATGCAAGCCACATGTGGTTTTGTTGCTCCAAATTAAACTCAAATAAATGGAAAGGATTACAAGATGAGGGAACAACTTGGGTCAACCTGGAGTGTTTAACAAAATATGTTTTCCTTCGGTAGCACCTAGGGAGTATGTGATGCATTTTACCAAATGAAGAATCCAAATCAAGGGCTCAGGCGAGGTATAATTGTCACAGGACTGAAGGTTGGGCAGTGTTGCTTCAAGAGCCTTACTAGTTCTGCTGCTTGAAATAGTTGCTGCTTGCTTTGTTTGGCTTGCGCTGCTGCAGAAAAGGGGATGTTTTCCACGCTCACTATGACAGGACAAGAAGGAACGAAGGTAGGAGTCGGAAGTGAGGTGATGGCTCAGGCTCGCAAATGGGAAATAAGGCAAAGGAGAGATGAGAACTGTTCATGTCATGTTGAGCCTCCAGTGAGCTAAAGCTTAGGGGCCTCTCAGGTCTTCAAGATTATTTAAGATTGTTTTCCCTTGCTGGACCATGCAGCAAATGAGATATCCCCATATCTGACATTTTATTATCTACCGTTCCTGGGGAGAGGAGTACAGCTTCTCACTGAACTCCCTCAGGTCTCTGACATTCCTGTGATCAGATCAATTTAATCTCCAGATTAGGGAATTTTCCACTGGTTTAATTGAGAATTGCTCTGTCCTGAATAGAACTGCTCCACTCCTTTTATGAGCCAAAAGATTACAGCAAACCTGACACAGCCCTGTCGTCTTCTGCACACCAAACCTTGACAGGTTTGGTAGCATTAATTGATGGAGGAGGGCTGTGTGCCTTTTCCTGAAAAGCTGAGAATTATTTGCTCTCTGTATCAGCAAAGCCATTGCCTTTCCCAGTCAACTACTGCCAGCTGTGGAAGTCACGTTCCCCCCTGCCACAGCCGTTCATTGTGCTGCTGCTGCAGGAAGAGAGGGGATCTTAATTGAAAAAATAGGCCCAGGGCTTCAGGGACATAACAAAGTCAGTAGGAGTGTGTGAACAGCAATTTATTTTGTCAGTTCAAGTTAGAGTCACTCTGACATGTGAAAATTGCAGATGCCAGTTTCTCAATGTGTCACTGTGACACACAGCATCCAAAATAAATAAATAAATAATGAAACTCTGGACTTGGTTTGCAGGGCTTTGGAAAGCCCAAAGAAATGGGATATAAAAACTGGCGGATAAACTGAGAGAGTTTTCCTTGATATAAGAGGCATCTTCTTAGTTCAGCCTTTCACAAGATGATCGTCATACCTTTCATTGCTTCAACAGAGTGTTCCTATTGTCATTGTAGTCTTCGGATAGTTTATGGCCTTCCCAGCCTCTTTGGGCATTGAAAATGGAGCTGTTTTCATTAAGAATGAAGCAAAACTTTTCCCTTGAAACTGCAAAGGATTGGACGGAGTGTGGCTGAAGTGTTGATCTCAAACTGACTAGACCTCCCAAGCAACTCGTTAAGGCTAGGATCCAATTTCAAAATTACCTGTTACCCTACTGCTTAGGAGCCCTTTAAATGTTCAGTTCCTATAGTCTGTTCTTCACCCGTAAAATGGGAGTAATGGTGATATTTACATCTCCTGTCTCTTCTGAGTTAGTTCAGATCTTTTAGTGAGGAGCTCTCCTTCACAAGTATTTCTGTAGCGCTTAATGCAATTGAACTCAGTATCTAGATATTCTAGCAATATCGTCTCTTGTTTTGTGCAAATTAAGTAGTTCCAGTAGCAGTCTTGCCAATGAATTGGCTTACGGAAGTAGACAAATAGCTGCTAATGATCAGGTGATGAAGTTAGAAAAATGAAGAGTTTATTAAAAGTTCAGTCAGAAAGAAACTGTTCTGCAGAGATCTTTGGCAGGAGCTTGAGTGACAGCAAAGGCATTCCTTGCCCTTAAAAGAGAAGTTGTTAACATGGCAATGCTATGAAAAGCTTTATTTTCCATTTCCCCAGTTAATAAAGGTTAAGAGTCAACACGATGGTCAGACAGAATGTGTGACTTCTGAGGGAATCCTGAATTACCAGACTGATTTTTATCTAAGGATAAGAGTGAGAGAGAACGTTCTAAGTCTTAAAATACTTAAAGGACCCATGCATGCAAGATGAAACATGTTCTCTTTGGGGAAGAAGAATAGGATGGGAAGCTGTAAATGTAAGTTTCAAGGATGTCTGTGTCCAGAAGCTGAAGGAAGTATCAGTAAGGCCAGTGAGGATGAGAGTTTGTGCCACTGTCCTTAGCAGGTAGCCCTAGCAAGTTGGGGATGGAAGGGAGTTCAAGATATGGTCTAGCCAACCCTTCCTCTAAACGAACATCTAAATCATAAGTGCAAATATTTCTGCACAGTATTTTGGGAAGCTGAAGGTCCGTGCAGACGGGAAGGTTTATCTGTGTTTGTGACTCTGGAAGAACTTGCTAAGCTGACGCTTCTTACCAGCAGGTAGATTGTGCTCCGGAGCGTTCTCAGTAGTGTAAGAGGATCTCCCTGTTCGTGGAACAGTGCATCACCTTTGGCTGCACTGCTGTTTCTCTTAATGTAAACTTAAAAATAGGGGATGGAGGCTCAGGAACTTGAAGCCAAACTGTCCTCCTTGTGCAGCCGGGGCCAAAAGTAATTTCGGTCAGGCAAGACTGAAGACAGAGATGTGAAATGAGCCAGAGAGGGATCAGCTTCAGATCACAGATGAGCAAACCTAATCTGTACGCTTTCCAGGGCATAGTTAAATCTGGAGTTCTTCTTTTCCATGGAAAAGCATCTGTTGACTTTGCATCACTGCTCCAAGGGGAAGTCCTGCTCTGCCCTTCTCACACTTTTGAGAGGACCGTATCTACTTCCTTGGGAACTACAGAAAGAAACTGTATGAATTAGGCTGTAAATAAACCTCAAGACTTTTACTGGGTGTTCTTCATCCACAGCTGCCCTGGTCACACTCTCTTGTGTACAACCCAAGATGGACAGACTTCGAGAGCTAATGCAGTTACTCGACAGACCACTTAATGTGATCTTAGCTCTGTGCTTGTCTATACTCTTAAGACATGCGTCATCGTACGCTGTAATTATAAGAAGAGCTAACTGGCAAGGAAGGATGATTGCATCATTAAGGCAATGGAACAGGAATAACTAATTCTGCTGTTAACTCCTCATGTAACCCTGGCTGTGACACTGAAGATCAGTTTTCTCATATGAAGGGAAAAATTTTCCTACCTTATTTTCTTGTATTTTATAATGTCCCGATGCCTACATAGCATTTTGAAGGGACAGAGACTCGAGGAAGTTGTGTCTACGGCATGAGTTATGAGGGTCAAATTCAAACTGGAACTTGAAGGGAAACTATAGGTGTCCTACAATAAGAATATCAATGTCAAGAATAATATTTATAATAAAAACATTAAGAAGGAATTGGAAGATAATTCATAACAGAAATAGCTAGAAGAAAAGTCTGTAGTAAATAATAGAACCTGGTTAATTCTTTCCGTGTCAATTTGCAACCCTGACATCTCTCACCGAGTATTCTGGCAAGCTTATAGCGCTTTCAAGAAAAGATTTAATGGCCAAGTTACAGCACTGAGATCTCATGTTGCTTTTAGTTTATTATTATTATTGCAAAATGCACTACTGAACATTTACTAGTGCATCGTGAAATAAAACGCTGTGGAATTACAAATGAATTTTTGCTTGTAAAATGAATGAGTGTGATTTAGAATCTTTATCAATGTCACTGCTTTTATGATAAAGATGAATGCAGTCACAAGGGTGGTTTTTTTTTTTTTAATTTGGATGTTTGGGGACAATTTTGGAAAGGTAAATTTTGGTGAGACTATCTGTAATCTTTTTCCCAAAGAGTTCAGCCAGATATAGAGTATGAGTGG
>WHYT01016670.1:368848-428070 GCA_009806455.1 Tetrax tetrax
TTTTTTTTTTTTTTGAAGTAAAGCTTTGAATGCTGTCATTCATGGCACCCTCATAGTCGAAGTAGAGATATGTACTCCACTTCAAATTGCCACGTTGTGGGGACACAACTAGTTGTAAACTAAGGCTTGAAAAATTGATGGAGATAGTTTTGTGTCAACGTGGGAGAACCCCTAAAGGGTCTGCCGGTGCTTGGTACTTTAGTAACTGTCTTGCATGATGATATAAAGTGTATACTAATAAAATTTTCTGAGGTCAGGTTGGGTGGGACTGCAGCATTTTTGGAAAGGAGAAGCAGAACTTTGATTTTTATACCCAGTTTTATGAAATCAGCAATTTGAAATGTGATAAAACCAAATCATAATGGGTAATGAAATAAATGCGAGTACAGAATGGGACGCAAACCAGAAAATAATTTACAAGAGAAGCAGTATTTAAAAATTAAGACAATTATGGATGCAGAGTGCTGGAAAATCATAAACTGAATATGATATAACATCACAAAAGTGCTTCAGAAAAGACAACTCATGCAATTGAGAGTTTTAATGGGACTTGTGGGTAAAAGACAAGGGGTAAATTTTGTTTTACAGGCAACCTCTGTACAGCCTTGGCTGCGTTCTGCTTTGGTTGTGCAGTTCAAGAAAAATCTTGACAAATTGGAGAGGGACTAAAGGAGAGCCATAGGAATGATAAGAGGTTTGGAAAACGCAACCTATGAGGAAAGATTGAAAGAACTGGATTTGTTTAGTCTAGGGAAGGGAAGACTGACATGACGTGATAACATTCCTCCAATATGTAAAACATTGCTAGAAAGAGAATGGTGATGAATTGTTCTTCATAGCAGCAATGAGTAGGAGAAAAATAATTGGCGTAATTTTTAGCAGAAAGGGTTTAGTTTAAATATCAGGAAAAGCTTTCTAGCTTCAAGGATATTTCAGTACTGAAATGATCCATGTGAGAAGGTTCCTGGAACTGCTTCCTTGGAGGTCTTTAAAAACAAGTTAGTCATCTGTAGGGGAGTATTTTGTATTGCCCTTGAGTGAGGGAACAGGCTAGGCTGCAGCTTTGGGTGCCTTTTGGCTCTTGTCTCTTTGCAATTGTAAGTGCATTTAAAGATTAAGCTGAATAAAATATTAGTAACTGGCAGGTAGATGGAGTGTTGATTGTTTACCCACTGTTTTTCAGAGGGATGATGCCGTAGATGGACCTAAGTTCTTATAATCTTATAGAGTCTTAAAGACTTTATTCATCCAACCCTTGTGCGAGGTAAGCTGCTATTGCACTTCGTACAGTAGGCGAGGAATGAGGTAGATTAAGGTGTTTCATCAAGGTTATTCTGTATTATACAAACTATCTGGTTTATATAAGCAGTCCAGGTGCTCTTTGAACTAAAGTATTCCTTGGGTTTTGTGAGGAGCGTTGTGCCTGTCTCATCTTTGATCACTTGGACACTAGACAATTGGGAATAGATGTTCCATATGATTGTAGTCTTCCTCGGCAGTTCTGCTGCAGTTCTCATCTGTTTCTCTACCTTTATTTTACTTTTCTTCTTCATCATACTATGATTAGTAATTAATGTGCTTAGGTTTTTACTTGGCTTGCTTTGTTATTCACCGCGCGATAACTGTGACTGAGTGGAAGCTGTGTGCATACACAACTTTCCATTCCCCAGCTCATCACTGGCAGGTGAGCACTGCTTCCTGGAAATGGAGTCCTCTTGTTGAACATCACAGATGACTCTGATACCAAGGTCAAGGGAGGATGGGGTTTTCAAAGTGCCTAAGAGGTCCAGACACCTACAGCTTCCTAAGTCTGATGAGCATGTCCTTGCTCACTATATTTAGGATGTAATCCCTTCTTCCTTCTCTCTAGAGTTGTGACTAGAAGGACATATACATTATGCTATTTGTTTTTCACGTGTAAACCTGGAAGCATAAAAGGAACATAAAGGTAGTCCAAGTGCAATTGTTTCACGTAGGTTTTGAGTAAATGGAAGTACCTCTGGAAAGGCCAAATACCTAAAAACAACAGTATTTGAAATTTCATACACTGTATAGAGGAAAAAAAAAAAATCCAAAAAACCAACAGAACACACTTTGCCCTTTCAACCTGAAGTGCTTTTGTAGTGTTTCCTCAGGGCTGGTCTGTGCCGCCTTCATGATGAGGCTCTGCCAACGGAAGCCCAGCCAGGTAGGGGCTGGCAGTCCAACGCCATGTTATTCCACTCCAAACTGCCTTTCCTCAGGGATTTCCTGGCCTCTGTGAAGCCCACCTCATAGAGTTATGGGAAACTGAGACACAACACGGCTACCAACACCACCAAAGGCCCACGGTCGTTTTGGCACAGCAGTGTGAGGGATGCTGGATACCTGTACGCTGGCAGTTAAGTAATTCTGTTGGAGAATGACCCTAAGGACAAGTTGAGGGAAGAAGTGGAGGTTGGCAGCTTTTCTGCCTTCACAGCACCCCGTCTTCCCTTGCACAACTTGCTTTGAGTGTCTGAGCAGCAGGAAGGAATTGTCCAAGTAAGAAAAGCTGAGTCCTCACCACTGATGTGTGTTTAGCACTGGGACTGCTGTTTTTCATGCCGTGGGAGTTGAGAAGCAGGATTAGGTAGCCTGATGGTAAGTTTGAGGGAGGTTGCACAGTGTAGCTGGCTGCCCCAGCACATGACCCTCGCTAGGGCTGGACCAGCACAATCCAGGCAGGATGATTTCCAGCTGCACTGACCGCTTCCCAAATTCCAATTTTAAACCTGGGGCCAAACAAAGCGATATCCAGAAGGTTTCTTTTTTGGGGGGTGTGTGTTTGTGTGTGTTGTTTTGCTACACAGCTGCATCATCCCAGGACAAACTACCCTGACCAGAGAGAGAGACCGTACGGACCAAGGGCATCTCTGTATCTCTGCATCGGTGCTTACAAGCAGCAAGCCTCTGTAAAATCCCACCTTCACGCTTTGCCTGGGGAACACAAAAGGTTAAAAGCCAAAGCTGTGTGTTACTTTCCTGCTCTGAATTTACTTTTTTTCTGATAAAGGTAACGGGCATGATGTTCCTCTGCCTTACACACCCCTCTCAATTCCCCCCCCCCCTCGCTGATCCCTTCTTCTCACCCTGCTGCTGCACACACCGTTTCTTCTGCACTACATGTTACAAGTGGGGGAGATTTCTTGAACCAGGGGCCTCCTGCTTAATGCACTAAGGATTCAGTCAGGCCAAAAAATGCCTGTAGCATATGGGGAAGGCAAGGGCCAGCAGTGAGCAAGCTTGGACAGATGTGCTATAGAGGGAGCATGGTGTTAGTGGGGGTGGAGAAAGCTCTCCCCCCTCCAGCCCTTTCAGAGGGTGGCCAATCAGGAGAAACGGACCCTTTTTGGGACCCCAACAGTTAGGGAGAGCCCCTGAGGCATTTTTGGCTGGGAGGTTGCGCGCACACACGCGTGCACACACTCACACACGGAACAGTTCAGCAGCAGTCCAATCCCCAGTGACATGGAGCTTTTTCTTAATTCAGAGCATATTTCAGGCTTCAGTTTAAGGAGGGGAAAAAAAAAAAACCACCACCAAAACCCAACCCATAAACCATAAAGAATCTATTGAAACAATTGTAAGGGGAAAAAATAGAATGTGGCTGTAGCCGAAGTTGTTAGGGAGGAGATGTAGGGGAGGGATGAAAAGTAAAAGAAACAATTACCATATACCTCACTGCCCTCAGGTCAGCCTGGCAAAATACAGACCTGTGCAGGCACTTTCCAAAAACCCAGAGAGGTGACCCACCCCAGAAACACCGCTGCGCTCAGGTGAGCTCCTGGTTGAACTGGGCTTCCCGGTAGATTTGGCTCTGCTCGTTCACCCTTACTTGCGTGGCAGCATGCCTTGTGTTTCTCTATTGATCAGTAGTTTGTCTTCTCGGACACCTTTGGTTGGGGATCACAAAGCACACTGGAAGCGGGAGGGTCACAAGCTTTCTGGTGAAGCGAGGCCGTCTGGTGAGACTCCACAGATGCAGAAACTCCTCAGAGCGTTCATGCGACTTTCAGAGGGTGCCGGGCAGGACTGAGAATGGCACCTCTGTAACCCCAATCCTCCTGCGCAGAATCTTTCTACAGCACGATCTTTCCTGACAACAATTTCTTTTGTTTTGATAGCAATTAGGAATTAGGTGCCTGTACACTGGCATCGGGTACAAAAAGCAATTGAGTTGGTCCCTGCCCCAAATGCCTTCCAGTCTTCCCTCTCGGGGACGCTTTTCCTCTGAAGGTAATGAAGATGCGCAAGGCTCTTAGCACAGCTTGTTCGTTACTGCTGAGGACCTGCAGTGCAGGATGCGTCTCCGCAGTTAACATCTGTTTTTTGACCAAATTGTCTCAGTTTATGCGTGGGCCCACAGCTGACATAAAATGCTGAGAAATTATAGCTATTTTTGTTGTTTAGATGTTTTGCATTTTTTTCTTTAAACCTGCAGTTCATTTTGGCGTACTGAGCTGGATTTACTTCCCATTGTACCTGGGCAATTATGATGTTAAAAAAATTACTCTCAGCTTACCCCGGTGCAGGGAGGTGAAGAAACCGGGCAGGCGTGTGTGTCTCGTGAGGGGATCTTTGGCATCTGACCAAGAGGAGCGATCGGCATTTGGAGGGAAAAGATGCATGTGCACGTTAGGAGGCAAGATGTGCTGCTCAGGCCACGTGTTCAAACACTGGCCCTCAGTCTTCTGCTGCAAAAGAGAGATGCTGCTCCTGCGCTGTCGTTCTGCACGTGGCATTGGGTCTCTGTGCAGAGGGGTTCAGGGTGGGAGGTGTAGGCACGCTGGCCCAGGCTTTTAGTTATTTTCATCTGTCAAGAACAAAGGAAACAGTCAAACAGAGTCCAATTTCAGAAGGGAACTGGGCACCTGAGATGTTTCTGTCGTTCTGCTTGAAATGTTCCTTATGTACTTAAAAGCTAAGGGACTGCGTAAGTAATTCTTTGACTGCAGTCTGGGCACTAATTCCAATTAAAATCATTGAGAAATCAATAGGAGGTAGATGCCTTGAAATTGCACTCCTATGGAGGACTTGGAATGGTGGGTGGAGTAACGCCTATGTGTCTTTGACAATGAAGATGCGCTTTGTCACCCGATGTTAATTGTCACCAGCCCCGCAGCTCTGTTCCGAGGAGTTCTGCTGTGGTTATTTCTGGCCGTGTTTTACTGCTGTGCTGTGCCGGGGGCTCCAGTGCTCACCAGGATTGTCTGGAGGCAGATCCTGCGCTCAAAGCAGTAGCAGCAGTTTCCTTGGCTCTAGCGGCAGCCTTTGGAGAATCTAACATTGGTTCTTTCATCTACAGTTAAACTTTGGATCCGGTGGCCCTGATTTAGGAACCTAGATTCAGCTTTGTGTTACCTAAGGCGGTAAAACGCCTGGTAGCCTTGAAGACTAATTATTGAAATTAAAAGGAGACAATGTGACTTGCTGCCTTTTCCAGGTGACGCAAGACATGCAGCCTCAAAACAAAATGACGTTTATTATCAGAGCCTCTCTAGTTAATTTAGAAAGCCTGAACGCAAGACAGAAAGAAAACAAAGTGCAAGGATACAGGATCTCTCTTCCTTATCCCTACTTGATATTATAGAGTTGTTAATTTTTATACTCTGCATTTCCTCACACCTTTGGGCATATTGCACTTTTATGTAACCCCCTTTGGACTATCTGGATTACCTGCCAGACCCCCTCAGTTTGGATTTAACTCTGTGTTGATGGAGAGGTTGAACATGTACTGGAGGTACAGGGGAGGCAACGCAGTGGGGGAAAAAAACAACTCAGAAGATTGCCAGCATCTTTTAGTCCTTCGCCCTGTGCCGCTGGGATGTTGTTGTGCACTGCGGCCGTCGTCACCCGAGGAGCTCAGCGTGACCGAGCTGTAGTAGAGACAAGCTTGTAAGGAAATGGTGCTTCTCCTCTTCATCAGTCCGCTGCTCGTGCTCCCGATCCTCGTCTCCTTCGGCGCGGATAAAAGCCGAGCACATCGCTGCTGCCGGCCCGGCGCCTCGGCTCTCGGAGGTTGTGGTCACAGTGCTCTCTACAAGAGTCTCTCCGTTTTCTTGGCCAAACGTCTATGTGGGTAACTCCATACTTCCTTGTTAAATTCCTCTTGGAGTTTTATTTTGATTTGCGTCTGTTCCTTATGCGATGTAAAGTTTTACTTTGTCTTGACTAGCCCTTGTTGTAAATGCACTTCTTTCCCCAGTAGTGGTAAAAGCCTGAGTTTGGAAAGCAAGAGCTTTTTGGGAAGGTGTTGCGGAATGTTACCTTTTCCCCAGTGCTCTTAATTTTCATCCCCTGTCAGGGAAGGGGATGGTGAGTAGGCTAAAGAGGCCCAAAGGAGTTTAGAAAATGCAAAAGGAGTTAAAAAGGCAATTCCTTAGCAGGTTAAGGGATGAATTTTGGATCCTCTGGGTATCCAGATATCTGGCCATGCTGGTAAAATCAAAGAACTGTAAGTTCAAGTGAGTGTTTACAGGCTCCCAAATTCAGTTAATTTATGACATGTTTAATACGTTTTTACAAATGTTTGCTGTACTCAAGTAGTGACGATGCTTTATTTGGTCAGTAAAATTCCATCCTGCCTGCAGTATGCAGAAACCTGAATGTCACAAGGATGTTCTGTGTCTAAGGAAAAATATTCACTCTCATTTTAAACAGATACTCAGAATTCTTCTTTTTTTTTTAATAGAAACTTAAACCTGTCACTGAAACCACCAACAGAACTTTCCAATTCTCAATAACATGAAGGGATATTTCTGGTTTTTCTGGTTTCCATTCTTCCTCTTTTCCTTTTTCCCTTTTTTTTTTTTTCCCCCCCCTCCCTTCACTCTCTCTCTTCAGCATAACAAGATTGGAAATTAGTGCTGGCTTGAGGCCATGGCTGCATCTACGAGGCCATTTAAAGTTATTGCTCTGTGCTCCCTCTGGGCCAGTAGGAAGTTCAGCTGTGATCACAGAGTAAAAAACCACCCGAAAATGCTAGAAATAATAATTTAATAAAAATATCAGAAGAATATGGAGTTGCTTTTATGTACTCTTGAGTTTTGGGTGAAAAGAATTGTGCGAGCAACTAGAAATACTGAAAAGCAGCTTTCTACGCTGAGGTGCTGGGATTGCTCTGGCGAGATTTGTGGTTGTGGTGAGAAGGGAGGGTCTGTTTTACCTTGGGCTGAGTTTGGGCTCCTGGCCTCTGACTTTTACGTAGGTATGATCAGGAATAGTCCTGCTGAAGCTGGTGGGGTTCAGCTGCTGTGCAGTTGGAGTGAGGGAAATGCAGCTTCATTCTCATTCCAGTTCTGAATTTTGTAAATCGTCTTATGGAGGAATCTGACCTGAAGTAACCCTTTTATTATCGCAGCGTGGCTTGGACTACGATTTGGGAAGGTGGATGTAAGATTGGTTAGCATGGGCTAGAATCTTAGTGAAAGAACCTGCCTGCTTAGAAAATATCTTCCCTTGTAAACAGGAGAGTTTTTAGCTGCGAGCAGGGAGCTGAAGATGAAGAACTGGCCTGTACATGTTCACACAGATAATGTTTTTGCATGTACAAGTGGGTGGCTTTTCAAACAGTTTGTGCACAGATCTGAAAGCATCTGGCTTGGTCTAGTGGCTATGAAAAAAGCAGATTCTGGCTTACATGAGTGGATGGGTACCCCTAAGCCCTCACCCTCTTTGCCTGAAGTTGAATGACCTTGTCCTGTGAAGTCCATCCCCACAAGCTTTCATTTCACTTCTGTACAGCAGTAGCTGCTGGGCAATATTTGGAGTAGTTCTTCTTGGGATACAGGTGGAATTTTTGTCTTTGCAGAGAGGAGGAGTTTTCTAGGAGGGAATGAAGGGAAACTTTGAACATACTGACTTTCACTGAAAAGGTGAAAGAGTCTGAGAGTCTCTGTATGAAGGAGGGTTGGGTGTTACTGGATTTAGACATTTTCCCAGCACCAAATATACAAACCATGTCGCAGATCCATGAGACAGGTTGTGAGGAAGGGAAATGATGAAACTTTTAAAGAAATGAGTCACCAGAATGCTTTGGGTCCTCCTGAGGTTTTCCAGCTCATTGTAGTTCTGGATTTTTGTTCCTTTGAACATTTCAACTTTCTACTCAACTCTAAAATGATTAAATCCAGTCATTGGTGGAGTTACAGTCCTACTTGCTCTTGCCTGTCCAAAGGGCTCCACAATTGAAGAGCAGCTCAGGACAACATGTGGTGATTTGATGTTATTTACATCACAGAACCTCGCTAGACTCCAACCTGCATAAGGATCTCACTCTTGATGCTGTGCACATGAAGTGGGTGTTCCTCCTTGCCCCCCAAAATTTACAGTCAATATCGGAGAGGCAGTGAGAGTCTTACATCACATCCTTGGTTAACACCAAATTCGGACCGCTCTATTTGAAGACCACTTATCTTCCAGCTCAATTCAGTGCCATATCCATTGCTCAGATTATTTTAAATGAATGCAGGCCCTCTCTTTGGTGAACAGAAGTTTTGCCTTAAATTTTCAAACCTAGGAGAGTTCTTTGAATTTCCACCCTTGGATTTCCCTTTTCTCCCTTGGTTGGTGGTTGGCAGATCCTGTGGAGAAACTCCTTACTTTGCTGTTTGTCACGAAGGGTTAAAAAATAAATAGCAGCCTCTGTTCTGGGGTGCCAAACTTTTTCTTCTGCTCCCTCTCCTTTTGATTTAAAAGCTTTGTTTATCTCTCTGTAAAGTCACTGGCAGGCCATAAAGAGATATATTGCCTTGGTGCAGACAGCACAGACTCCGCTCCTGGGAAAGCAATGGACTGTGAAGTTGAGTGTGTGTGTGTGTGGGCCCGCTCATAATTCAGAAAGGGTTCTCTTTTGGGAAGCTCCCAATGGACACTGCCTGCAGCCGCTTGCGGCTCCTTGTAGGAGAAGCGTGCGTGTATCCAGGAGGGATGGTCAGGCTCACTGCTTTTGATGTTCTCATAAAGCCATCACTCCAAAGCTTGGAATCGCAAGGCTATTGAACTCAGTCATAATAGAGTGGTTAAAGTACTCCCAATGGATTTTATTTTATTTTATTTTTATTTTTTGATAGAAAAATAATGTCATGTCAGAGCCCAGCTTGCTCGGGCACTCCCCGTTTAGTCAGCATTGAGCGGTGAGATTCAATGTCGGCGTTGCTGCGTTGCTTTGCCATCCGTTGAACCCATGAGCGTGCGTTCCGTTACGGGAGCAGTGCCCTGTTGTGTGTTTGCAAACGGCGCGGTGGCCCTGCGCGTCCCCGGCTGCTTCCGCAAGTGCCGGGCGTTGTGCTCGTGCCTGGGATGAGAGGTAGGGTGTTTTAGTAGGAGAGATGGAAGAGGTGAATTATTTTTCTGTGGCATTTAGATTGCAGAAACTGCTTATTTAGCTGAGCAGAGGACACTTGGGTTTAGTCTTCAATGGGATTGACCGGTAATGTCCTTTTTGCTTATCATTAGAGGAGGAATCTCCTGAAAGAGGGCAGAGCACCAACCGCAGCTGAACCACTGCCAGCAGAAAGGTTATTGATTCCCTGCAAGAGGAGATAAGAGGCTGCCTCTTTCCTCTTTTACCAGCAAGCCATGCTTTGTGGGAATCCCCTACCCGGAATCACGGATTTCCAGAGATCTCAGTCTCTTATGAAAGGGAGTTGGGAAGGAGCAGACCTCTCTCTTGGAGAGTTTCCTCTGTGCGAGGATTAGCATGAGAACAACAGATCATTTCACTCCCACTGCCTTTCTCAAGACGTTAAGTGACACATCGCCTAGAAGAGGCCCCTGAAGATTAATGCTTTCCACAGATTCAGTTTATCTTTGGAAACTTTACCAACATACGTAGAATACGGGCGCTCAGCCTGCCACCTCCTCGACCTGGGCAGGCCGTACCCACCATGTTTGTCCCTGTGGATGATACAAAAGGGTTCCAAACTCGCCGTGTCTTCTGCAGCTCTGGGCTGCTGTAGTTAAAAGGCTGTTAATCACAGCGTCCCTGTAAGCTTGTTTGCCTGGGGAGAAATCATGAGTACCTTTTTTATAGTGAGGATAAATCTGAGAGTCGCCTGAAAATCTGCAGGAAATTACTTCTCAAGTGACCGATGATATGACCTCTAATTTCCTAATGATCTAGGAAGAGTTCAAACCCAAGTGCTTGTATATGCAGAATGCCAAATTTATATATACAAAGTATCATAATTACTGTCATGGAGATTTACAGCGCTTTACAAATCATTAATAATCATAATAATATTTACCATAACTCTTTCTGGCAGATTAATTGCAATTCTCTTTGACCATCCTCAAACTACTTTTCTTACAACATCTTTCCCGTTGGCATGAAAATGAAGTACACAAACCATAATTTATTGACATAAAGGGTGGCTTTATTTGCATGTGTTTATTTGAGACAAAACCAGATATTTGCTATTGAAGTGGAAGCACAAGCATCAATGAATCAGCAGATCTTTTAAGACAGCACTCTGTGCCGCTACGTTTCTGTAGGGCATTAGCAGGTGATGTGCACTTAGATGTTTGTGGCAGGCAGGTGTGACTCTTACTGCTCAGGTAAGCTACCAGTTGCAGCAATAAGTGTATAAAAGACATCTGTAGCATTTACAGGAGCAACTTTTAGTCTTTCAGACCTGTTTTGGGGTGGAATATCCACATATGATGAAGTTTAGGCTACACTTACTGGTGTGTAATTGATGGACGTTCGTCTAAATGCCATCAAAACAATGAGATTTGGAGAAAGGAAAATAAAAAAAAAAACCCCTATTTTCCAGCTCCTCTGCTTTCCTACTGCTCAGTAAACAAAGTTTGCAAGCAATTTCAGATGGGATAGAAAAATGTGGGCATGCAATGGCATTTTTTAGTTTGCAGTTTTGTATGTTGGTCTACTTTCTTAATTCCCTTATATTTTTGTAGGATAAAAGTCTTTCTAAGCTATTTTATTGTAGCAGTTTTATGAATTTTCCTGCCACTTTTGACAGTATGTACTATTCCTGCCAGTGCCATGGGTATTGTTTCTCTTTTATGAATTATTTTATCTAGGTCTGCTTTCATCCATTACTGGAAATCTGGTATTAATAGACCTTTATCCTACAGCAGATTCATTAATTTGAAAAAGCAGTTAAATTATTGCTTATCCTTTTTTACATTATTCTGTTATCCTATTTAAAAAAAAAAAGGAAAAGCCAGGCAATATTAACATTTTGTATCTTAGTTTCATGCTTTTCTTTGTTTATTCATCCAAAGCACATTTTGGGTATAAAATGCTCATTTCACAGCTGTGGTAGCACAGCTGTGGGGCAGAAGAAATCGTCTGCTTAATTGTTTGCAGGAATGCTGCTCACTGGGCGATGGTTAAAGGGAGTCTGGCTCGAAGATGTACCAAGTGCTCCCATCTTGGGAGCTGCAAGTAGCATGCACGATTCAAAGTTGGAAAAGCATGTAACCTCATACTAAAAAGCTGCTTGAAATACATTATACAATAATTTAATCCTTTGTCAGACCAACACTACCTTTAGCTGCATTCAGTGTTGCAGCATCAGACTCCCTGCTGAGGTACCACAACCTGGATATGGGGAAAGCTTCCGCAGGATGCCAGACAGAAATCCCAGGCACCCTGAACCACCTTAGCTCTGTCTCATCAAACTTTCATCTCTGTGAGACAATTACAAAAGCTCATATGTTTTACTGCAAAATGTTGAACTATTAGTGCCTGCTGACATGGAGAAAAATGGTAATAGTATTTCTCTCTCACCTGCCTGTCCTTCAATTTAATTTTATAGTGAGTGTCTCATAATTTTTTTAAGTTTCTAAAAAAAGACTTAAAGAATCTGTTCTAAAAGCAAGTGCCAAGCAAGCTAAATGTAGAAGTTACTGTCAATTCTGCCTTTAATACTTCTAAAACAAATACAAATTTACAGACACGCTCATACCAAAGCTGTATGCCAAAGGCTATCGGAACTAAAAACATATTTTAGAATATAGATGTATAAAGTGGTTGGATTCACATAATTTGATGCCTGGAGGCAGAACACATTTACATGCTGTTCTTTAATCTCTAATTTGTATGATGTTTCTTGGTTGAATCTGTTGGTTCTCCACTCTGTGTGTCCAGCAATAGGTGGTGGGTGTGTGTGTGAGACAGGAGGGCTCGCCTAACACCTGCCGTTCTATGTTTATTCATCTCTTCTCCGTTCAATGTAATTCCAGAGAGATAATTACCCGTGAATGCGTTCTCCTTTCTCAAGTAAATTAAAGGGTTTCCCATCTGATGCGTCCTCCTGAGACCACAAGGAATTTTCTGAGAATCTGCAACGGTTCAGGTACGAGGAGACTCCCAGCTTAGCTGTAACCTTTCAGGTCCGTCCTATTTTCATGCCGTCACCTATGTCATTAATACCATTACAGAAAAATTCCTCTAATCGGAAAACCCTGCTGGTGGAAAACCTGTCCTCATCCTGTGAAAAGTAAGAGGTACCATGGGGCTGTTTTTGTTGTTAGTGAATCATATCTGGTAGGAGTTGTTTCTTTTTCTTGTGCCACACCTCCAGCCGCCTCCAAGCCGTCCAGCCAATGGCTTTGGCGGAAGGAGCGCGTGGAAGTTCAGCGCACAGTAATTGCTTCATTGTGTTGCTGTAAGAGGAAAGGAAAATAGCTATTACTGTGAGCAAGCGCTCCTGTTCCCCTCCCCTCCTCGGCCCTCCCTCCGTTGCCATTGTGTATTTTGGTTACGAAGCGTGTCCTATTCTGAAACTGTTTTTGAGACGTTCTGTTGTTCGGGTCGAAGGTTGAGCATGGGCTACTACGGTAATGCAGCCGGTGGCAAAGAGAGAAAACATCGGTTTAGAGAAATACTCTTCATTTATAAAAACAGAGTGAAACTCTTACGGATTAATTTTCATCCTGCTCTCTTTATGGAAGGTAATGAAGCGGAATAGTTTTATTCCTGGAAAGCACACTGACACTAGGCTTGATGCCTGTGCACTTTCATCTCATCTTCAGTTACATAAAAGTTAATGGAGATTTGACTTTTAAAATTACTGTATTTACTTGTTTACCCATTTGGCTATAGATGTAAACATGGAATTTAATGGTCAGTCAGGGGCTGAGATAAAGCTCTATAAATTCAGAATACTGCCTGTAAAGAAGCTGTTCTTCCATAAGGCTGTTCTGAGAAAAATGAAGAAAAAAAGCTCAGCTCCAGTAAACTGAGATCAGGCCTATTACTGGAGATATCTAGAAATTTATGACTGGAAAAGGTATTAGGTTATGACCTGATGGTCTCCTGCTGCTGAGGCTCCAATGGTGATTAGGAAGAAGTGATTTCATCGCCATACAAAGGCTGCTGCCCTCATCCCTGTTTTTTTCCTCATTGAGAAGCTGAATGTGGTATTCAGGACTAAGAGGGAAAAATGCTTCCCCACACATATGCACAAAGCATTATCACTGCCAGCTCCTCGTCTTCAAAGACCCCTGACTGCAGCTCTGTGTGACTAAGTCCACTTCATTACCCACCTAAGAGAAATAAGTAGAGTTGAGAAGTTCAAGGAACTCTTTAGCTAACCACACACTTGTGGTTGTCTGGGCTGCAGGGCAAAGGGTTAGATTGAATCGCTCAGTGTTTTGGACCTGGTTGCATTCATGTAACGTCGTCTTTTGAGTCAATGAATTGGCGAAAAGGTGGAAGGCTTCATGTGCTGGTGGTGGCACCTGAGTGCTCTTGAAAATGTAGCCTTAGATGTCACCTTGGGAGCTGTTTGATGTGAATTATCTGGAAGTCTCATCCCAAGTTCTGGGAATCTTTAGCATAAGATTGTCTATTCATGGCCTTGACAGGCCCATATATAACCCTGTGCAGCATCCCCCTTTCCTCCCAACTTGTGTAACTGCTAATAGTAGTAGTCTCCTATGAAACTTAAAGTACAGAGAGCATTTAAAGCTTATAACATTTATAGATTGCTCCAGTAGCAGGAGAATCAAGCTAATGAAAGGATTGGGTGGGTGCCCTGAATTAATACAACCATAATCTAATTCATTTTTAACTTCTTTTTTGCTGCGTATAAAACCTTCCTCTCTCCTCTAGCAGCGCACTTAGGGCCCAATTCACAGGCTTGTGGGAGGTAATGGGAAGGTTCCCGCACAATGGGGCGGAGAGTCAAGTTTTGAACGGGAGATCGTTGGCAAGGGCAGAGTAGCAATGGCAGAGGTTGGCCAACTCTTCTGTGGAGGGTAATGGAAGGTCTAGGAAAGGGGGATTCAGAGTTTGGAGGGTCAATAGCAGAGTCAGAGCCAGGAGGTGTAGATAAAGCAGTGAGTCAGGCCCTCTGCCTTAAGTTGAAATAGAATTTTTTTTTTCCCTTAACAAGTTCCGTAGGGTAGCATCTATTTGCACCCAGAGATTGTCTTATAGGCTGCTCCTTTCCATTTATGACCATATAGCATTTTATCTGCCACATTCCCTGGAGAAACTGTGTTTGGAGAATACTTCTTGCGATGTATTTGATTGTGCTGACTACTTTTGTTCTTTGTTTCATCCCCATCTCCCATCTGTTTTGTTGATTTCAGCCCAACAGGAAGGATTATGGAGTGCTCTCTAGATCATCCCTTAGAAGCTTGGAGGGTGGGGAGGGAGCTCGGGACCCGCGAGCAGACAGGTGGAGGAGCTGGAGGGGGAAACAATGATTTTGTGAGTGAGCAAGGCATTGTTTTGACAGATTTTGTTGAACTGTGTTACTGGATCACTGAATCCAAGAAAATACTACAGCACGTGTCCTTGTAACAGCCATTTCATACTTCTGACCTTCGCGTGTTCTTCTCAGAAGCTGTGTATGGCACTGTTTGCTGTGTATGTCCTCTGACAGTCCTCTGGGTCTACTGGAGAGTTATGGAAAATAATACAAGAACAATAACATTCCAAAGGGCTATCAAATTATTTTTCTTAAACCTGAATCTGTCCATACTGTGCTAGATTTTCAGTAGCTTCTGAATGCTTATAAGCTGAGGGATGGGCCTGTTCTAGGATGTGGAAAATTCAGTGAAAAACAAGGCATTAAAGAAAGTAACAGCTGGACAGGATTGAATGAGGAGCACTGTTCTTCATGGACCTGAACTCGTGCCCCAGCGCAGTTTGAGGACTGGTGTTGTGCTTGGAGTAAACCTAAAACCAAGGCTGAAGCCACTTGCACTCATTAAAGAGCCCGTGGCAGCTCTCGCTGCGCTGGATGAGCAACACCTCACCCTGCTCAGACCCTTACTCGAGGGAGGCTCTTCGATGTGTTGATTGCTATTTTTAACAAATTAAGGAGACTTTCTGCATCGCTTTCTTTATCTATTGAATCAATAAAGGGAGAGTGCATCTAAATTAAGTTTTTTCTCTTACTTGCCTTCTGAAAGTGTGGTTTTTTTCGCCTCACTAAGTATATAAGAAGTCTAGAGAGATTAGTCTCATAATGTGGTCTAAGATAGGTATCTAAAAGTAAGTGATGCTTATGCTCCCGTTCTCTAAGTGTGTCCTGCATCCTCGTTCGGATAAGATATGCCTTGTCGCTTCCTCCTGAATCGCTGTGCCGTATTAAAGTGTTTCCAGAGTGGCTGCGCATCCATCGTGATCCTGTGTGCTTCTGTGAGTGCCCAGGTGTCTGTGGGGGTGATAAAATCGGTTTTATCTGAGGAGATTTGTAAGCAGCAAAATACTGCCTTAAACAGAGAAGTGCTTGTAAAGATTTGTGTGTACTAACGGATGAGGAAATCCACGTAGTTAAGAAAAATCATGGGTTCCTCCCCAGGTAATACAATTAGCAGCCACGACCAGTAGACTTAGGGCCGGATTAAAGTTTAAGTGAGTGACTGCAGGGTTGTAGTACCCAGAGCTCCTGCTCTAAGTGAGATCTGGATGATGGGTTCTGCAGGGATGGAGGTGCTTCCCTGCAAACAAGGACACTACAGGCAAACACTTCTCGGCAGCTTCTCCGTTGCCAGGCTCTATCTGCTCTGTCCTGGATCCCACTGTGAGGTGCAGGTGATGGAAAGCATCAACATCTCCTGGAGGGCTTTGGGTGCTGCCTTGGGTGCTGGTTCTCCTTTCAGCCAGCCTGTAGAGCTGTGGTGCTCACATATACATCTGCCTGCTCTGCCCTGGTCGAAAGGGATGTGGTCCAGTCCTTCCAGTCTAGCATGCAAGCAGTGAATACCCACAATTAGCATTTGCTTTGTCAATCCCTTGCGTAATCCTACAGATAATGCAGAGACCTGACTTGGTGTCTACTGGGAAGAGGAAACCACAACTCTCCAAAGGGCAGTATCAGGATTCATAGGGTAGTCACCATAAATACACAACGTGGTGGGGTGAAATATGTCCATAATAGGCTGAAACCTCCTCATATTCCTTGTGGAAGAGCTGTGCTAGAGTCTTCCCTTAAACAAAATATCTGCAGGCAAAGCCAATGAGATCCTACCCCTGAGGAGCACCTGCAGGGCCAGGCCTATACTCTCCAACCTGTTTTGGCATAGCAAAGCTGGTCAGCCTGAAAATGCAATTATTTGTTTATTTACACAGAAAATCCCTCCTGTTCCTTGCATTGCCCCGAAGCCAGAGCTTCCTCGGGGAGTGCGCGTGCTGGTTTGGGCAGGAAGCGTGGCATGGGGGGCACCCGACCTGGCTGAAAGACAGCTCCTCTGACTCATCAGCTGAAAGCAAAACGAGCTGTATATATTTAAAGCAAAGCTCTATTTTAAAAATTAATGATCTGCAAGGGAGAGAGGAGAAACTGCTTCTCTGTAATGCAAAAAAAGGCCCTGATGACCACAGCCTGGGTCCCTTTCCAGATGATGTCATCATCAGTCTAAATAATAAATTTTTAACGATGTGGAAAAAAAAAAAAAGAGGAGGAAATAAAAAAAGAGGGAGACTCTGTTTCAATGAGGAGTAAAAGTAGCTGGTGGCAACAAGGTCTAAGGAAAATACACGGCTGGGTGAGGTTTCTGCCCTGTGTAATTAGATTATCCCAAGTGTGGGAGGGCGCTGCGAAAGGCACACGGAAATGCCGGTCATTGGCTGCTCTGTCTTCCCTCGCCGCGTACCCGTGCTGAGTGGAAACTGGGGGTACTTGGGATGTATGAGGCAGAGGGGCATTCTATAAAGGGGGCTGCTAATAATAGGTGGTTAGGATTAGAAGGGAAGGTGTGGGCTCTCATCAGCCTGGAGACTGGGGGATATTTTCCCCTCATAAATAACAGGCCACAAGAAATCTATTCAAAGGGATTTGTGTTTGGTTGAGAAATGTATGCGGTATATTACCGATGGAGCGCTCGCTGCCTCCTTAATGCAGCTTGAATTACTAGGAACACATTCATTTTTAAACGTGCTCGCTTTTGTTTCATAGTCCCCCCCCTGAAACGTGGTGCCCGTTGCCATCAGCATGTTGTCCGAGCAAGGAGGGCTCGGGGAGAGCCGGGTGGGCAGCGGCACTGTGGCTTTGGGGGGGCTGCAGCACCAGCGTGGGCTGAATGGTTTTGTTTTTTCATTTCACGCTCATTCCTCATCGTGGGGAGCCCTCGGGCATTTTCCGTGGGATTCCAGCCAGAATTTTCACAAAAAAAAAAACCAACCCAAACCAAACCTTAGCCAGTGCTGGAATTGTGCGGGATATCAGAAAGTATCTGATGTCATTTAAAGCTGTGTTTTCAGTGATGTGACTTCCAGATCCTATTCAGGGCTTGAGCTCCGTTGTGCTGCCTGTTCCTGTAGAGATGACCCTCCGCATGATGAACTTAGAAGCTGAGGAGACACGACGGCAGCTATTCCAACCTGGCAGACGAGGGGGCTCGGCCGTCCAAAACCAACAAAGAATTTATGTCAAAGCCATGGACCAAAACTGTGCTTCTGGAATCTCAGACTTGTGTTTTCCCAACTAAATGTATTAACCCCAATCAAAATTTTTATGGACCTTAGCTATCTGAACATCAGGCCCAGAAAGGAACACATGTGTTTCATAAGGTTTGGTGTTTTGTAATGGGTGATTTCAATGGTTTTAATACCCAAATCTACACCTTCTTCTCAACAAACTACAAGGGACGGATTTATGTCATGTTTTGTAGTGGGCTGATCCTAATACCCTTGTCGTGAGACAGATTTACTGCAGTTGTCAAGGCGGATTTGCTGTAGAAGTCAATACCTCTCAGCCCGCCGGTGTCTTAAGGAAAAAAGGGCTGGGTGTTTAATGCCGTAAATATTTTATTCTTGCTCTGCCATATAGACCTTGTGTGGCCTTTTGAAAACAACGTCTATTATGCCCCAGTTTCTCATGAGTTAAATGAGGATAACAACACTTCTGAGAGCAGAGTGAACAGGATGGATGAAATAAGGACATTCCTGACCAGCGAGATGGAAACAAATCTATTTTCTCTGCTAGGCCCTATTATTTTGTTTAAATGAGTTCTTTTCCTTTTTGCTGTTTTCATTGCTTCTTAAATAGTAATTTTAATTTCCTTTTGACTTTGTTCTTGTACACGAAGGCACACCTTTTAGGTGTCCTTCAGCTTTGTGGGTCGCTTGGCATGTCTCTCTGCTGTTACTATTCCCTTAGCAAGGGAAAAAGACACGTTGGAAGTTATTTCTTGGGTTTGAGGTGACATTCGCAGGGCCCAGCAGAGATGCTGAAGTTAGCAAATTTGACGTGGGTCTTTCTGCAGTTAGCTGGTGGAAATGCAGAGGAAGACAACAAATACTCAGTCTTTGCTGTCAAGTACTTTTGTCTGCTCTGGGTGAGAAGAGGAGACAGCCCTGCACTCACAGCTGAGCTTTTCTTTTCTGCTGGCCAGGCAGGAGGGGACCAAATGACTTAAATCCTTTGCATTCCCATATTTCTTCCTCCACTGTGAAGGACACATTGAGCTTTGGGGTTTTTGCTGGGCTAAAGACCTCTTATCCATCTCAATCTGCTGCGATCAAAACAGCAACACACATTTCACTGGTCTGATGCAGACCATAATGGGCTCTTTTTTGTTACTGGCTTTCCCAGAGTTTGCTATGGAGGGGCAACTTGTTCAACGCTGGCTCAGCTTGCATGCTCTGTGTTTTTCCTTTGTTTTGGTTTTGATGTGGAGCATGTTTCTGCTCAGGGCATTTGCACGCTGGGTGCTCTGTCAGTGAGGAGCACCCAGGATAAATGTATGTCTCTTTCTACAGGGCGACAGAGTTCACCAAAAAGATGAGCAATTTGGATAGAGAAAGGATGCGAGGTTGGCAGTGAAAACCATCCTGTTTGGTGGAAAGAAAAAATGCTGGTGGAAGAGCAAGAGTCACCTCGCCATTCCCCGCACGCGTTGCGCCGGCTGCAGCGGAGTTTCTTTGCCAATACACTTGATGAAGAGCTGGGAGAAAAAGGGAAAGAGTTGCCAGGGGCTGTCCGGATGGGATGCGCATGCAGAGGAAGTGTGAGCCATCACACCAGCTACTTGGCAGTTGAGGAACCCGTCTGCAGAAACCAGGCCTTCTCCGAAAGGTGAGTTATACCATTGCTCAAAGCTGTACGTAGCAAGAAGTGACTGGGAGGGCAGTGATTCATTCTGGGTTAATGTAAAGGTACCAGAGGGGCTCATATAGAGGAAGAAAATTGATACTGGCTTTGCAGCGTTTGTGCTGCAGAAATGTGTACAAATGTTTCCCAGGGAAAGAGAGGAACAATCTGATGCAATATTAAAAACACAGAAAATACCCACCCAACAACAAACAAACAGCCATGGGGATGTAGGGGCTGGTCACAGCGTTTGGAGCTGTAAATCAGCACAGACTGCACGGGAATTTGCTTACTGCTCTGCATTTCATGGCAGCTGAAAGGACAGGGCCCTTGTGGGATGGTAGAAATTGCATGAGGAAACTTTGCTTGAGTTGTAGCACTGTGCTTATTGTGTCAAATACGCTTTGGTGTGTAGCCATGGGAGTTACATGAGGGACGAATTTGACCCTTTGGGATAAATACTCTGGGGAAATTAAAACTAGCTGTAAAAGCTATATATAGTTGAAAAGAATATGGTAACATTTTATACGGTATGAGCCATGTTCTATTCTTTACAGAAACCCATATCTGTAAAAAAGTAATTAGAAGTGCTTCCCTGAAAAAAAGGCAATTGAACGCAGTGAATGAACTGCAGGAATTGTACAGTTTCCAGAAAATGGTGGTAGTGAAGCATTTGTGGGATCCATAAAGTCACCATGAATTCCTAACTGAATATGGATTCACTCTCCAGCTCTAAAACCACAAGACTTATTTCCTGCTGGCGGAGGAGGTTAAGTTTGCAGAGCTAGATCTGTCTCGAGCATGCCAGCAGGTGGTGGGAGCACCGGTACGTCCCCAAGTGTGTAACGTTCCCAACATCACCTTGGTGGGCTGTGTCCTTTCAAGATGAGAAGAGAAGACTGGGGTTTCTGTTGTTGAAAACCTATTTGTGCTTTCAACACGTGTATTTGTATATGGGTAGGAAGGTTTAGTAGTGTGCAACATGTCCTGTTGGAAAAGAAGGGTACGCTACTGGTAGACAGTGGGTACACTACTGGTTTCACTCGGGAACATCTCGTTTTGGCTCAAGCACTGACTCTGAAGTCACATGAGCTCTGTCTGGCGGTGCGGTGGGAATGCTCGCCGGTGATTCCCATGTTTTGTGGTACAAACCGAAACACTGTGGTAAAGGTAGCTTTGTTTCCTTTCCATGAAATTCCTGTGGTCTGTGGATGTTCCATGGACATATACTCTCAGGAGGAGGTATTGCTGTGCATAGTGGGCTTTTTTTTTTGTCATTTTTTTCCCCTCTGCTCCTACTAGGAGTTCATTGTCTGTTCCTCTGGGTCCTGGTTCCAGTGTCATTCACTTCAGACTCATGTTTTAACTGTGCTGTACTGCTGAACGTAAGGAGGACACCAGCTTTGGCAGCCAAAACTTTTACCTGCTGACTACCTGCAATAGTGATGGAGATATGCACATGAAAGTGGATTTGGGGTGGGAAAACTGGAGGATAAGTCCAAACTTCAGGATGAATGAAGTAAGAAAGGGAGATATGGACTAAAAGTCACTGCACTGAAATGGAGAAGTCTGTGGCTGCAGAAATATGTAGTTATTTGGGCCCTGTCAGAGATGAATGGCCGTGTCTCTTTCCGAAGTCATCCGCATAGCTGGGTAAATGGGATTGAGCTGATTTAGCGTGTCTTCAAGAGTCTTTTTACAACCACAGGAGCTAGAAATGTCTTTTGTTGTTGTTGCTTTTTTAATGAGAGCTGACGTTCTGGAGCACCAGTCAGCAGGAAGAGGGGGTAGGTTTATTGGCTGTTTTGGTGGGGCCTGGAGAATAATTCTGCCTTTCTCCTGCCTTTTGTCTATTCAGATTGTAAATTCATGGAAGCAAGGGCTGCTTTCTACCGTGTGTCTTTATAGCACTTGCTGCAATGGATCTGTGCTCTCGGCTAAATCCCCTAAGGCTTAACAAAATATAAATTAGGATAATGGTGTAATAAGTTAAATGTTAAATGGTCGTGGGGGGTGGCTTATTTACGTGAATTATCACCTTAAAACAACAACAAAAAAAAGTCCTTCTGAAATCCCGGTGGGAGTTTTAGCTTTGTGGCAAAAAGTGTGCATTATTGTACAGCGTTGAGAGACAGGGCAGTCGTGTGGTGGTTGGGCCCCGTTTTAGTGGAGGCGACATGGGCTGGTTTCACACTTCTGTACCCCAAACTCCTCTAAGCTGAGTTTGCTGTTAGCAGTGGGAAATTACTCCCTGCAATTACTTTCCACAGACTTCAGTGCTTGTTTTGTGTTGCACAGTACCTTGGGCAGAGCTTTGACACCTAGGAATATAGTCTGGAAAGATGAAATAAGTTCGCTTTCCTTCAGCTCCTGCGCGAAGGGATCTTCAATGCATTCCCCCTCATGTTAATAGAGAACATCGTGCTAAGCTGGGCAGATGTGACAGTGTGGAAGAGTGCAATAGAGCTGCAGCAAACCTGATGTGGTGTCACGCTGGTGTAGGATTTGCACCTTTCTTTCACAGGAGTGCAGATAAGCTACAAATGGTAAAGACCTTAGGAGGATCCAGGCTGTGGTGCATGTGTAGGAGTTCAGAGAAGACACGTGGAATGATGAGTCCTCAAAATCCAGAGCAGATTTACTCATCAGTGTTGTGTGAAAAATGGTAATGTTAATCCTGTTCAGCAATCTGCCGGGTCCAAGCTCATTCTGCTGCCTGCAAACCCACCGCCTGTCGTCTGCGGCCTTTTAGGTGCTTTGCTCTGGGCAGTGCTGAGACCTCTGCATCCATCCTTAGTTGATACTAGTGGAAAACTGGTCTCTAGCTCTTGTTTTTAGTATGGTTATCATGAGCAGCAAAACTTTCTGTTGCTCAGATGTTGGAAGTCTTCATAAAAGTTGGTGGCCAGTCTGTCTGCTGGTGTTGCACTGGGTACTTTGAGGTGACCTACCAGCCGTGTTGTCAGGTTAGCTGGAGACATCGTGTTCTAGGTTTTGCAGTGCAAAGCAGTCCTAAAGTTGGCAAATTTTACTACCGCGAAGCAGCCCTATTTGCAGGATGCTCAGTGCAGTGATGCATTGGATGTCCCATATCCGTACCCGCTCCTTGGTAGTTGCTGGAGGCCAGAACGCCCTGGCTGCATTTTAACGCTTTTGATTCAAACATTTGTGTACCTGTCTCTCTGAAGCGCTCGTTTCTGTGATAGATCACCCTTGTTTTTCCACTTCCAGAGCAGCCAGCACAGCTCAGACGCACCAAAGAGAGCCTCACTCCAAACACAGCGCAGCGTACGAGAGCCAAGCTGAGGCCAGTGGTCTGTCAGCAGATAGTCCGGCTTGGGAGGAGGCAGAGACAGGATTTGCTGTCAGCTTCGTGCCAGTGACAGCACCGCGACGTTATTTGCTGTAGATTAATGTGGGAGAAGGTCCTTGCCGACAACCCCTGCAAAACAGCTCAGCTTCAAGTGGAATTACAGTGGGCCTTTCAGATAAGCGTATTTTTGCCAGCTGCTCCCCGACAGCACTCCCAGCGGTGGGGAAAGCTGAAACGATTACTGTAAATACAAAAGGGAAGACATACTTGGCATCCCTTTACATTCGAGCTGGCTCAGAAGAACGTCTGCGTAGCTGTTCCACTGCCAAGATGGATTGTAGTCAGATAGTACACATTGCAAAGGAACCAGAGCGCACACTGAGATCTGCTGGGGTTTTTTTAACAATAGTTTATTTGTGTTTCAAAGGGATAGTTACAGGAATCCAGATCAATATGCTTGTCCAGAACTGTGCCTTCCTATTTTAGGGCCTGGATGAATAGAAGGTTACTTTAGTTCACATGCACACTGAGGGATCGGTGCCTGCGGTAACACGGCCTCCCAGGCTTGTTACTTTTCCTTTTTGAAAGTGAACGTGAAAGAGCTGCAAGACTGAAGTCACCATTGTTCTGGTTCCTGGAGTTTTATTTTTTCCAGCAAAGTCCGTGTGGCGGTGCGTGTCATGAGGCTCTTTGTGAATGGTGAGGTCGTGTCTCAACAGGAGATGGTGGGAGCCGAGCACTCCTCACCCAAGGTGGTTAAATAGACCCTGGTTGAACCGTTTTAGACGTGTGTCCTGAGAGCATGTTGGGCTTTGGACCGAATCAAACACTTCTGAAAGGGAAGGAAGATTGTCTGTTTCAGTTAAATATTCCGATTTTTTTCAAATGGAAGATTGTAAAAGTACAACATTCCTTTGGTGGAAATATGTTTGGCATTTCCCAATCCCAGGTTTTGAAACCACCTGTGTATTTCATGGTTTTAGCACTCTGTCCCATTTCTTGGGACAAGACAATGGTTGACTAATGGAGTTGGTTGCATGGGACAAAAAACATTATGTCCAGTTGGTTCTGTTTCTGGGATCTGTTGAAATGCTGTTTCAGACAATGAGTTGTAAGTGCTTGAGAATCAGATGTGTAATTGCTTTGAAAATCTGGGCTTATGACCTATTCTTCCTCTACTGATCTTGATATATTTTTAAGGGACACAGGCAAAACAGGAGCTTGAGTAGACATGGGTATTTAGATGCTCAGGGTAAGAGTAAGATATTTTCCTATATAGGATTCCCACCCCTGATTTAGATTTTTTGAGTTTTAAGCAAGCATGTACCCCTGCTGCACCTGGGTTTTGAGGGCAAAATTGCGTCCATTACTTGAGCGTATACGGTATCTAGCCGATGATGAATTATGCTGCTCATGCTTTGAATGGTGCCACTGCATTTTTTGTGAAGTGTAGACTCAACAAAGTATATCAGCAGACGGAACCAGTTTCTTCTGAATTTCAACCTATGACAACTTTCTCAACACACACTGCTCTACGTTGATCCAAGGGGCTATCTTGACGGGTGCGTTCCAACGCAGCAGTACTTCAGAGTTCAAATTCTGGTGTCATCTGGCACATTTCTGATGTCTCTGGCTTTAGCAATGACATCCTGTTACATGAAGAATTTTGGCTGGTGCATGGTGTTCTCCTTTCAACTGTTTTGCATAGCTGAGGAAGACACCATCCTGACTCAGTGCAGTTTGCAGCAGTGTGTCTGGTCTTTGCTGTGAGAATCTAATCTTGGCTTAACTTTTCTCCATTTTTCTCCTTTTCCCATGTGTTTGTGCATTGCCCAGTATGAAAGGTGGGGCAGTCACTGGTGGTGGCAATGCTGCAGGAGCAGTAAGCACTGTGGTGGTACCAGTGGAGGGCAAGAGAAAGGAGTTGTGGTTCGTCAGAGATTTCACAGCCCTTACTCTTAATTGCATTAGAAGGTGAGTGATTGGGAAGGTTATGAAGAGGATGTGGATTATCTTGTTCTGTTTGCCACTGGTGTTGGTTTGCTTTTATCCAAGCAGATGGGATGGAGGGGAGTGGGGAAGACTCTTCCTAGACACCCTAGCACTGTGAAGGCAAGAAATGGTTTTACAGATTTCAAAGCAGCAAGGCAAGGTTCCCAGAAATGCATGAATTGGGAACCATGCACCACACATTGTGGGGAGTATTTAAAAAGAAACATTTATCATGTTTCTAACCCTGCAGAATTAAGGGACTGGTCCACCACTGTGATGATGAGAGGGACGAGGAGAGCATGGTCTAGAAGATGCTTGCACAATTCTTTCTGGCCCTGGCTAGGGCTTGAAGTCCCTTGCTGTCCTGAGCACAGTAGAAATCTCCGCACATTGACATCGCCTTGCAGATAACTGGCTGGAAAAGGATTCCTTCAGGACCTATACTCCACCTCCACCCACACTTGCAGTCCCAGAGTCACCAAAGAAAGTTTAAAAATATTCTGCCAAATGTTTGCTCAGTTAATTTTTTTAAGGCCTTTTTGTATTTAACTTCTGTTTTGATGCTTGATTTTTCTTTTTTTTTGGTCTCCCCTTCAAAATGTTTCCCTTCTAGGGGATGATCCTCAGGGACTGGACGTGTAGGAGACTCATACAGAGACTGCCTCAGCAGTAGTCACCTTGCAAGTACTCCCATGCAATGCTTTTCTCTGCACACATTTGTGATCTGGGAGTTTTATTTAGCACTTTTTGATGGGAATCCAATCAGGATTGGATTTCAACATCTCTTGAAGAGAGAGAATGCACGGTACAGACTGCATTGCGGAGAAAAATACCCAGCACGTCATGTGCCTGCTCGCTCCTCATTCTTCACTTTGCTCTTCGAGTTGAGGGACCAACCTCTATTTGCCCCTGTTAGGGAGCAAAGTCACTGAACCAGAGGAGTGACTAAAAGTCAGAGGAGCTCTTGTTTCTGCGTAAGAAGAGATAGTCTTTCGCTTCTGCTTTTTTTTTTTTTTGTGCTTTGCACAAAACTTCTGGAAGAAACGGTGGGCTTCCGCGGTTATCGTGTCTGCAGCATGGTGTGTGGGATCCCTGTGCTGGGTCTACCTACGCTTCTGGTTGAAGAAGAGTGGAAGAGAGGACAGGGTACAGCTTCAGGCTCAGCCCAAGTCACTTAACCAACTGTTCACTTTCAGGAGCCGAGAAATGTGCTTGGGACAAGCTTCCAGCTCCTGTTGGCTCTTGGGTGTAGGGATCACGGTCTCTCAGCAATGGCTCCCCCACAAAGTACAATAACTTTGTACAGTCAGCGGTTCTTGTGGGAAGTTTATAACCCGTTCATTTATCAAGATTTTCAATGTGTGCACGGCTGGAGAGGAATGAAAGCAACAGATTTATTCCTGGAGGAGGTGGGTTAATCCTGTTTCAGCAGTTCATGGGTGGGAGAGGGAGAGCTGTTTCTGTACATCCAAGGCAGGACGCTGTGAGGTGCATTCAGATGAGTTTCATCTCAGCACGCGCACTGCATCGTCTTGGCTTCCTTAGCGGGCCTGCTCTTCAGCATCCCAAGAGAACCCCCAAACAAATTACCTGATTACATTTTGTGCTTTAATTAAACAGAAAGGTGGGCATACGCTCCAGCTTCACTGTGAGCCGCAGCGTTAAGTAATCTCTTGAATTATTACAGACCCAGCAAACTGGGGCACTGCTCGCCACCTTTCTTCACATATTGGTGATTTACTTGGAAGATTCCCCTGTGAGCGGTGAGTTCAGTGTCCTCCTAACCTTCTCCAGAGAGGTTTTGAGGCTTGGGGATGGTATGAAGAGCCTTGAGTGTCTGTTGAAGTCGGAGGGTGCACCATGTCATTAAGGGCTGGCTGAAAGACGCTCAGAATCCTACAGCATCTGGGCCGTGTGTGTAAGACCTGATATTAAAGCAAGGAGCATATCCAAAATTTGTGCCACAGAGGGAAGCATTGGCAACATGACAGGAGCCCAAAGGTTGTGCTTCATTTGCATTTCTATTTGCATAATTGCAAATGCATGAGATGAACATTAATAATCACTCTTGCATCTTTATCATTCTCAGTAAGTGCAGAGAAAATTTGTTGCTCTTGGAGTTCATCAGCAATAAAAACCTGCAGTGTCCTTATTCTGTAATCGCAGGGAATTAGGGACACCTTGGGAGGGACATGTTTTATCTTTCCGTTGAGTGTGACTGCCCATAAAATTTAACTCTGGACTAGTTCTGGGGAAGAGAATTTAACTGCGAAGGGAAATGTACTTTGAAATTTTTATACCAGTGGGGATATTTTGAGGAGCCTAGAAAAGCTGGCCCCTGGATCCTATTGAATTTCAGTGGCAGTTCCACTGTCTCTTGCTCTGTTCAGAGCCTTAGCAAAACCCTACAGAGCATGACCAAGGATGAGTTATATTCTTTTTGGGTGTTCTGTGTGAGGACTTAGTGGGCCTGACTCAGAGTGGCACATCAGATGGAGCTGGTCGCTCTGGATGTATGGTCTGATACTGTCCTTGCCACAAAGACTTGATTTCTCAAGTAGGCAGAACAGAAAAAGTATTGGAAGATGGAATGCAGAGCCAGAGGGTTTTGTATGTCAGCAAAAGCTCTTTACCAATTTGTCTTTTTTTAACCTTACCAACTGAATTTCTTCTCGTTCTTCTCGTTACATTTACGTTGCAGAGTTGTTCATTCTGACACTACTCATCTTCATTACTCTGTGATGGCATTAGTTAATTGCTGAAAATTGCAGTGGTTTTAGGATGGAGAGGGATAGATTTCTGCAAGTGATTAAATGATGCAGTTGTCTGCTGCAAGAGGGACCTGACTGTGATGGCCTTGATTTGATGGATCAATGCTGTCTTCCAGTCTGGTAAGTCTGGGCTTTGCTCATGTACTTCTATAACGTTTTTGTTACAGTTGGCCCAAAAATGAGAACTCAATTCAACAGAAAACATTTTTTGACTTTCTAATGTTTGTTTTCATTTTTTCTCAGATTTAAAACTTTTAACATTTTTCAGGATGGGGGGAGATGGGAGGATAAGATTACATCCCTACCAAACCATCACTGTCCAGTGTCTTGGATTGAGATGACTCAAATTCAGAGTCCTCCTTTTCTTTATTCGGGCCCTGAGTCAAATGTAGGTGGGTACCTTAATTGTGTTAGAGGGCATTCTGGAATGGATTCCTGAATCCCATCTTGATCTTCTTTTAAAACAATAGTGTAACTGAAACCACTGCAGCGTTTGGTTCAACACATCAGTGTTTTCTCTAAAATAAACATCAGCAGAGATCATCGCTATTGTTCCTTTATCTTCTCTGCAGTTGTGTGCTGTAATTATGGAATATTACCTTAATTGGTAAGGACAGGATAGGTTATGTATTTACTGCTGCAGCATCTCAGTCTAATGCGTCTCTTGGGAAACTGGCTTCAGAGTTTTCTCCATGAAAAAGGAAACATTTATCAATTTGTCCAAGGAAGCATCAGCGTATGAAGAAGGGGACAAGCTGCTTACAAGCCTTGTTCTGTGTGATGGAAGTCCCATGGTTTTGCATTGCTTGTTGCAATGTTTCAGATACCTGCTTTGCTTCAGCAGGATGAATTAATTGTTGGTGATTGTCCGTTCCACTGCATGGTGTCTGAGGGATCTAGGAAACTGCTGAGTGCTTGTATAATTGTCTTTACACTTCTATTTCAGATGTCTTAAAATGTTTCTAAACTTAACACACAGGAGACCGAGCAGGCATTGATTGGTTTCTCTAAAGCAGAGATCTCACATTTTTCTTCAATGGCATTTCACTTTACCCTTCAAATAATGTTTGTGCCCTCAGAGTCATTGTGGCTTCTGCGCTTACTTTGAAACTGTATTGATCATGTAATTAAAGTGTCTTCCGACTGCCTCGGGAATCTAGCAAGATTGAGACTTAGGCTTTCTTGGCTGGTTTCAGAAACCTCAGTCTGTCCTTCATTTTAATCTCAACTCCCAACATGATTTTGCAGTTACTCACAGATCTTGCAGCCTGTGCTCCTCAGAGTCTTCAACCATGCAGAACCCAGTCAACGATAAGGTTTAGGTGGATCTCAGTGCTGTACTGAGTGAATTCCAGCCTTGCATTGCAAGCGTCTCACTTTAGTGGTAGTATGCTCCTCCCCACAGCCCCCGAGGAAGAGATGGGAAATCACTGTGCAAACACACGTTGATACATTTCCTTGGCCTTTGCTGACTTCCAGTGAAGCAATGGGAATGATTCTAGTAGTTTTCATTTAAAAGTAAACATCTGATGGCAAGAGAAATGCAATAATCATAATTCACTCTTCAGAACCATCATTGGTTCACGTTATGTTGGCTGTGTGTAATAGCAAAGGTGCTTGCACAAAAAAAAAACATTTTGGAAAGATACCTGGTTAATTTGACTGAGTAGTGCTACAAAGTGAGTCAATAAAAAAAGAAGCAAAACTGTCAACCATTCAATCTCGTTTCATCCCTGCAGTATCTTTCACAGCCTCTAATTCAAAGCCCTTCACAAAATTATCAATACTTTTTTTATCAATACTTCTAAAACCTGTTTGGAATAGATAGTACAATTCCAGACGCAGCTAACTTATGTTGGGAAAGAAAGGGTTTTAAAAAGTTGTTTTCAGGAATAAAATACACACTAGTAACAAGAGGAGGCAAGTCAAGAGTGAATGTGAGTACACTTTGGCAGAGAGCTTCCCAGCTGAGGAATACAATTTAAAACCCCGATTGGCCAGAGGTTGCTGTCCAAGACTTCCAAAGACCAGCGTTACCTATAACCATGTCCAATCTTTTGCTGATCCAAAAGTCAATTTTTCAACTCAATTCAGTCTGAAATTAGAAACCCATGTAGAGATCTCAGATTGGTGAAAAAAAGCCTGTTACGGTGCATGCCAAAGATCATTCCTGCTGCCACATTCTGGACCAAGTACAGTTTCTTCTAATAAAAACATTTCTGGCAAAGCTGTACGTTAAGAGTGAGTGTAATCGAATCTGGATGTGAGGAAAGCATGCAAACTTGGTTCCAAGTCAGCAAGAGTTAGGCAGGATTTAATCCTCCATGTATTTTTATTATGATATAAAAAGCTGTTATATTGGTATTTTAAATACATTTATCAAAAGGAAACTGCAAATCCAAAGTCACTTCCAAATTTCCCACTGATATAGGAATGAGTAGCTGAGACAATTCTGAAGTGAACTCTGAGGGATTTTGTAATGTGGGTTTAGCTGCCAGGAGACCAGCACTCGGATTTGACTTTTAACCAGTTCGCGCTAGACCGGTGCAAACATTTTCCCTGAATGTTTGCTGTAGCGTGAAGCTGAATTTTTTTTTTTTTTTGTGTGCTCTGTTTGTGCACATTTTTCTGTTGGCTTTTCATGAACAGTTTAGCATCCCGTAGGATCTCCTGGGATGACAAAACCAGTCACCAGCCATGCACCAGCAGCTCCCACCACAGCCAGCACCACTTACTTAGGGGCCTAAGAATAGGAGGCGGCAGACATTTCTATTAAACCCTCTTTTTTAAGAGGAGCTTGGCTTTCATTTACTCGTCTAAATAAGGTCCAGATTTTCAGAAGAGCTCAGTAGATTGCGTGCTGAACAGTTGTGAAAATAGAGTCTACATTTCACATCTACTCTGGGGCTCGAGGCTTTCAGAAAGTTGGCCTCAAATTTCTTGTTCCTGGACAAACTGTGAACGTTTGGGGAAACCTTGGGGTTGGTGCTGCCTTCCTTGCCTTGAGGTTTCCAGTGGTGTGACGCCACGCAGCGTGAGTGGCCGGGCTGGCGTGACATCCGGCGGGAGGCTATGGGAGGAAGTGGTGAGGGGCCTCTGATATGGGAGATGGGCATTTCGTTCCCTGCTTCACCTTCAGGGTCTTTGGCTGGGATTTTCAGGCTGTTTAATGGGTGTTTGAGGGTCAAAAGGAAGTGATTCAGATGTAGAGTCCTAAAAAATAAGATGCTTGGAAAGGACCTGATTTTGAGTCCTACGTCTCCCCTTTGATGAGGTGCTGAGAGCAGAGGCACTCGCACTTGTCGCTCAGAGTTTCGTTCTCGGTTGGTATGCTCTGACTTCTTGGTTTGTTTATTTGCTTTTTAAAATTCTTGCCTCCTAGGGATGTGTGAGGACAAATGCATTACCACTATAAAAAGTATTTGGGAATTAAGCTACCAGAGACAACGTAAACCCCATGTACTGATTCTGAAGCCCAATTTAGAGCGGCCTTGGGGCATCTCACCATCTTTTTATTCCTTCTCAGTACCAATTACTTTTGGATGCTAAACAACCTGTCCTGAAGCCTGACTGTACTTCAGTATCTTTCATCCTGAAAAACCCTAAAACTACACAGCACATATATTACATAAACCATACCAGGATCGTTTTACCCATCTTTAGAAAGCAGCCTCTTGTGGGTTTGGAAAGTGTGAGAACAGCAGTGTTATGCAGGAAGCATCATTTTTAATCAGGATGCTTTCATCTACAGAGCGAAAGTCCCTTGCCAAAAGCTCTCTCATCTCTGACCCCGTATGCGGCGATATGACGTGGTTCCTCCTGGGGCATGAGAGACGCTGAGGTCAGCCTTGCCATGTCATCTGAATTACTGATATTAAAGAGGATAATTGGCACTTCTACCACCTGGTACAGTTAATAAGACAGCATCCAGATCAACTGTCTAGAGCCCTGTAAAATAATCATAAGGAGAATACAGTTCTTTAACAGCAATAAAAGTATAATAAGGTCCTCTAAATAGAGTAACAAAAGTTGAACGAACCCAATATTAAAACGTTATACATTATTAGATTTTTTTAAAAGTCCATAACAAGGAGATCCTTTGGCACACAAGTATAAAATCAAATTTAACAAGCGAGTTAAATAAGCAATTAGGAGTGGGGATTTTAAACTTCTTTCCAGTCTCAACTGCTGCAATTTAGCACAAGTGGAGATCTGCCTTGCGCGCTGCAAACCCTCTCTGGTGATGGCCGTACCTGAACAGGGGCATTATCAGAGAGAGTGACGTTTTTAGAAAAAGATTGAAGAATTGATTCTCGTGGTGGGTCAGATTCCTCAAACTGACCCTTTCTTACGTGATGGCCTTGTGTCTGAATGCTCACCCAGGATGCTGGAGACCCAGATTCAATTTCTGTTTTGGCCTGGAAGAATTCAGACTAAAATCTCCTTCTTTCCAGAAAGATTTCTGCCCAGGGAGCTGGTTGCTCTGCATTGGGTGTTGGGTTTTACTGGTCTCTTACTAAGAATGCAGGAGTCACTAGATAAGGAGGAGAGAAAAACACTCTGAGGCCTTGTAAAAAAGTACCTTTACCAGCAGTAGGAGAGCTGTGTTTCAACTCCAGGGTTGTTTAAGTGTTTCTCATGGAACAGCTGAGCAAGCAAAGAAGCAAAACCAGAGGAGCTTGGGGAGTTCAGAGGAACCAAGTGAGGTGCCTTTAGGGCTGGTGGAGTTTTCAGGTTGTCATTTTGAATACAGGAATCAAAATCTGAAGGTCCAAGTCCTATTTTGGCCTTATCCTGACACATGCTCAAAAAAAAATTACCTTTGTCTCCAAAAATGTGTATACACCTAGCAACAGATTTATTTTCTGTTGGATGAACTCTCCCAGGAAACCGTAGTATCTTTCTAGCTCAGACACCGGGATTTTACTGGCAAGTTGCACGTCAATGTGTGAGGTCCTCAGATGCTGTACGTTGGAGGGGCTCCACGACTGATACTGCTGGTATTCAGATTTGCACCAGTGCCGTTTGAAGAATCTGGTGACTTACAGACATAAAGACAACAAACATCCTATCTACTTTTCTAATTGATGAATCTGTTGCGGACATCCTTAAAATAAGGTGAGATTTTTAAGTCATTCTCTTCAAGTATTGTTACAAGGGGGATTTTGCAAAGCTGGACTGGTGTGTTGTCATTGTTGGTGATTCTTTATTGATAATGGACTCAGTCACCTTAAAAGTCTGTGTTTCTGCAGTTATTGAAAATGTTATGGATGGTAATTGACTGGCAAAGAAAAGACAACCAGCTGTTTTGAAGGAGTAATAGGATGAGGGGAAATGGTTTTAAAATAGAGGGAGGTAGATTCAGATTAGATATTAGGAAAAAAATTTTGTACGCTGAGGGTGGTGGAGCACTGTCCCAGGTTGCCCAGAGAGGCGGTGGATGCCCCATCCCTGGAAACATTCCAGGCCAGGTTGGCCGGGGCTCTGAGCAACCTGATCTGGTTGGAGATGTCCCTGCTCCTGGCAGGGGGGTTGGACTGGGTGGCCTTGAAAGGTCCCTTCCAGCCCAAACCATTCTATGATTCTGTGTTTCAGTCACATTTTACTTTGCCGTTTTCATCCAGCATCTGTCTTGCTCAGGAGCGTGTCCTGGTTTAACTCTCCGCTCAACAGCAGCAGAGCAGCAGCGCTGGCCCCGCAGTCAGCACTAGACATGTCCCTTTTCATTCTCCTTTACATGACTGAATATTTCCCTTTAGCTATTTTATTTTTTACAAAGAAACTTTTATCTGCAGCCACATGTGCAAAACTCTCAAATGGGCTGTTTCAAATCTAGTCAAGGTCATTGAAAAAAGATATTTGTAAAGCGGCTAGGGCTCTTAAAAGTCCTTTTGGATTCCCCAGAAGCAAAAAAGCAGCATTTACCCTGTAAGTCTTATAGATCAAGGACTTGAGTATCTTTCAACATCCTAAAGCCCGTGCAGACTTTAAACTGGTATTCCCAGCTCATTTGCCAAAAGACGAGGAGGAGGAAAATGAAATGAACTGAAAGCTTTTGCCTTGAGGTCTGGTGCAATAGACCTTCTGAAGTCTGGAGTCAGAATTGTTTCAATCTATGTAAATATCGGGAAATTAAATTCCATATGTCCCATGCCAGATGCTCTCAGCTGCTGCTGCTGTGTGGGGAACGGTAAGTAGACAGTTTAGCCTTGTCAGGCTTGGGGGGGGGGGGGGGAAAAAAAAAAAAAAGGGTGGGAGGGAGGCAGATTGTTGTGCTGAGGTCAGGAGGGTAATGTGCACAAGTGGCGATGCCAGTGAGCTGACAAGGCACATCACCGGACAGTTGTAAGTGCCGTGTGAGGCTTCAGACTGGAAGACCCCAGCGAGAGCGTCACAGGACTTGGCGTGAGAGCTTGACTCTAATGTATGTTGTTTATTTCAAAGCGTATAGAAATTGCATGCATATGGGAAACGGTCAGGTTTGGACCGTGAGTGACTCAAGCGCATCAATCTGACTGTGTTGTAGCCTGGGAAAAACAGCGCAGAGCAGGCAAAGGCTCGTCGCTGAACCAGGCAGCCATGGCCAGCGACTGCGCTGGCCACTTGTCACTGGCCCCCACTCGTTCGTCACCCTGGTTCCAGCCGTTTGGCTGGGCCTTTTTTGCGTCTGAGTAGGCTCGCGCGTTTATTGAATAGATTTGTTATTTATATTATAAGCCTTGTGCTGTGGAAGGGGAAGAAGTAGAGCGACGCAACCACAATTTTAAATGACTTGTTCTTAAAAAAGCACACACGCCCTAATGAAACTAGAGATTTAGGAATCCTCGTGGAAACTCCAGCTGCCTAAAAATAGGCAGTGCCCCTCTCGCGTCCACACAGATCCTTCACCGCGCTCCTGGCCCGAGCGAAGCCGTGCCCCGACCCGAGGCAGCCTGGTCCACCCCACACTCAGGCGGCCGTGCCTGCCTCCCTCCTCCTTTTTATTTTTATTTTTATTTTTTTTTTTGAACGCAGTGACAAGTGGAACGGTCCCTGGAAAAGAGCAAACTTGTGGCTTGCCCCGCCATCGCTGCAGACGTTCAGTAAACACGAGGGAAGCCGGAGCCCCGTGGCTGGGGCGCGGGAGGGAGCGGGTGAGGAGGGCCGAGTGGTTACTCAGCATTTACTGTCTGAGAAGGTGAGAGCTACTGTGGAAAAACCCTGCAGTTTTATTGTTCTAACCTTTATTTAAATATAGAATCTATAACCCATTTTTCCAGAGAATTTAAAATAGCGGTTTTTCTGCTCGCAACCGCCCCGTCCAACTCCTGAGGTATCACATACTTATATATTATTTTATGGGGCTGACAGAGGGGGAGTTTAGGGGGGAAATAAGAGCTGAAATAGCCAACAGCAGTGTGTGGAATAAACCCCTGTGTGCGCACACATCTTGGGAGGAAGGCTGGCTGCCGCAAGCCTGCCAGAGCCTGCGCTTGCTTTTACGTTAGCCCGCCATCGTCCTCCCGTGGCTCCCGGCACGAGGGGCTCGGGCCCTGGGGCTGCCAACAAAAACCGCCATTTCCTGAGGCAGCGCCCGTGAGAAGGGCTCGGGGCGGGCGCCCTCGCCCCCGCCATCCCGCCTGGAAGAATTATTTGTAAACTTCGCCAGTGGAGGCATATCATTAAAAGTGATATTTTCTAGTGGCACACCTGGAAAAAAAAAAAAAAGTGTGTATGGGGAGAGGGTATCGAATGAGTGAGGCCGTTTCCTCGGTGCTGCTGGAGCTGCTTAGTCTGGCGCTGACGTCCCGCTCTGCGTCAGGGTTTGCGGGGCCTCCCCGACCGCTGCCCATCCGAGACAGGCAGCAGTGTTTTTGTTTTTTGCATGTCAGAGGAATCCCTTACGACATCCATTCCTGCTCCTGCTTCGTTTCCTTTCAGCATGTTTTTAATACTTTGCTGGAGACTTTTGCTGTAGACTGAGAGGCAGAGAAGCCGTGAGGAAACACCCTCCTCGTTCTCAAAGAGCAAACCGGCACGCATCTGTGGGGTAGTGTTGAGCCCAAAGCAAGGCTTTATTAAGTCCCTGTGGAAGTCTGGGCCTTGGGTAGGTAGTGCTGTACCAACCTTCAGGTCTATGTGGGTAAGAGAGGCAAACTGTGTGTGGAGGCTGGCCTTGGAGGGTCGCGCAAAAGGTGGTAAAGCTGGACCTGCTCTGCTGCCAGCGCGGTGCACAGAAGCTGCTTGGCAATTTTGTCCATTGGTCATTTTCTGTGTGACTGTTTCTACCCCGTTCTCACAGGGCTTTGTTCTGCAAAAGGGCATTTTGATTTTCTTCTAGCTGACCAAAAATTGCCTACCTGTCTCCCAGTCTTGATAAACGAGGCTACGGAACTCAAAAAATGTTTGAAAATCATGATTGAAATACAGGGCTAAGAAGTGTAAAATAAATATAAGCTCTCAAAAGATATTAACCACATCAAAAGGGAATGAAGATGGTGGGTAGATGTGCATCCATCTCATCAGAGTTGGATTCAGAAAGGGGAGGCATGTTTATGGGGAAAAGTTGCGCTGTCTTTGTTTGAAAAAGAAAACGAAAGCATTTTACATTGAGTTGTTTATCTCCGTGTGAAATTGTAGTGTACACAGGGCATAGTGAAAAGTGTTTTCTTTCAAGCGTTTGAGAAGATCTCTCCATTGATTTTTCCCAAACAGGTTTTTCATAGCCAGGTAGGTGGACAGGAAAGCAATGATCCGCCCTGTCCAGCTGGTGTTTAACATGGTAGTAGCTGTCTTGGTGTAAAATCGCAAAGGAATTTTTTTTTTTTTTTCTTCCACTCAGGTGAGGTAAAATCACTGGTCCTTTGCCAGTCTTTTTGATGGATCAAGTTGAAGTAGGGGGTTGTTCAGGTTCACTATTTGTTCACAACTTGTATTGCATAGTAAGACTAAAATCTCTTTGTCCCCAGAATAAACTTCCAAACTGTTTCAAATAAAGACCATGGCAGCAGGTTAATCAGTGACTCAACCAATATATTCTGGGACAAGTTCTTAGATTAATCATCATTTATTATGGAAATGTACAGAAGTGCTAAGAGTATTGCGTACATTACCATGGACAACATACAAATAGTAAATAAAAGGAGACTGCTGAAGATCTAAACAGAACAGAAAGTGCAGAGATAGGAACGGATTTGAAAGATTTTCAAAGATCTCTCCTGTGTTTTCTCTACTGCTGTCCAACATGGCATCTAAGGTATCCACAGGAAAAAGTGACTTTTTGGAGGAGTCCTTGTGTGAGCATAAGTTGCTCATAATGTGTCTTTCTGACCAACGTCTCTAAACACGTGGAATGCTAACTGATCTCTTTTCACCTTCTGTAATCACATGGGATTTAGGTTTCCTTTGAAGTCCCGAGTGAAAGTTCAAGTTGTTTTTTATTTACCAGAATTTATTTACCTACTTTTAACTGTGAAAAAGGGGCACTTCTACCATGATGTAAGGGGGCCAGCCTTCCCCTCTGCTCCCCTCCCACAATGTGACCATTATATCAACATATGGCAAACATTTCTCCTATTCTGTGTTTACTCCCAGCAGTAAAAATTCAGTAAAAAGCCAAGGGCCTTCTATAGAGAGAGGAAAACTCAACTACAACCTTCAGGACAGGAAAAGCAAATACACTTTTAACAAGAAAGTTATTGGGACATTGCTAAATATTTCCAAGAAATAAAATAACAAAGGAGCTTGTATCCAAGAGGAGTCACATATCTTCAGAAAGTATAAACATCATGGAAAAAAATCCTGAAGGATTATTATTGAAAGGTTAGCTGAAATTAAAAGCACGTTTATGCAGCCAAAGGAGTTTTTGGGCTTTAATTCATTAGCTCAGGTTTCATCTACCAGGATTCCGCCCCCGGCACGTGTAATAAGATTAGTTCATTAATCGTCAAGTCCTTGGGAATTAACATACTGGAGGTGCTTTTCTCCCCCTCCGAAAAGTCCCCCTGGATATATAAACACAGCAGTGATTTTGTTGAACGTGGGATCAGAGCTAGGCGTGCCAGGTTTGGCTCGATGAGAATGACTGAATCCTATAAACAAGTGAACAGTGGGAGAAATGTATTAAGAAAAAAAAAAAAAAAAAAAAAGAACCCTTGTTTTGTCTTTTGGAGTTGTACTGCAATGTTTGGCTGATTGCATACGGAAATCCAGTGTATTGACTCTTTTAAAGAAGAAAAGGAAAGAAAAAAAGAAAAGGAAATATAGAGTGGTTTGTTTTTCAGGATAATTGCCCTGGGAACTCTGCTTCCTCCCTGCCATCCCATCAGAAAAGTGAGGACGAAGGGTTGGGAGGGGACTCAAGGGGCAGCTGGGCGATGTGTGGGATGGAGGTGTGCGCATCCTTGGGGCCGGGCTTGGGCAGAGCGATGGATGCAGAAGCCTTTCTGCCTCCCAGAGAGGTGTTTTGTACACGTCTGTGTACGAGGGACTGCAGCGCTGTCTTGGGACAATGCTGGCCGTGCTCCAACGGTGGGACAGACGGTCTGGTTGCTCCTGCAGCAGATGTCTGAAGGAAGGTGGAAGGAGCTCATGGTCAGCAATGTGGGAAAAGGATTTTGAGGCTCTCGTCTTCCCTTCTGTCACTCACAGCCTTAACAAGGTCAAGGCAAGATGTGGCCTGATCCTTTTCACTGACCGAATGGGAAAGAACCACCTTTGTAATAAGGTCTTTTAAAAATCGCTTGGGTCATGCGCCCATTTACATTGTGCCATGTTGTCGTGCAATTTAAGCAGATTAAAAACACATTTAACAAAGTGCAAGGAAGGAAATGCCCTGATCCCAGGCGGCAAGGGTCAGAAGTGACATGAGTGATTAGGTGCGTTATTGGGTATTTTGATACGCCATTGCTTAGCTCTGAGGTTCTTAAAGGATTCTGAAGCAGGGAACGTAAAGCATGAGGCTCTGGGCTCATGGGAATTTTACCTGCCAGAGGATATTCGGTTTTCCTTTTCTTTTGTAATTTCTGAATCCATTTTTTTCTTCTCTCAGCAATTAGATACAAACTGTTTTGTAACAGAGGCATATTTCACTTTTGGAGCTATAGGAAAACATTCCTGACATTGGCAAAGGAGACCAGGGTGGGATGATTTACGAGCAGAAGATTAAAAAGAGCTAAATATGGCTGCTTTGTTTAAAATTACTTAAGTATGTATATGATAACTAGCTTCAAGCACACAAACAATAGAGAGAAACAGAAATGTGTATTTTGAGCCACAGAAGTGGAAGGAAAAGAAGTAAAATTCAGGCTGGGTATCAAAAGAAAATTCCTAGTAGTGAGACCTCTCTACAAATCTCAAGGTACAACAATGCTTCAGTTGTAATAATGTCGTAAAAGTGTCCCAGCACTACAAATATTGTAAGGAGTGCTGGGGATTTCCCATTTATTATGCCCAGGTGGGATTAAATAACCCAGGCAAAGGAAGGCTTGATTCAGTCATTAGCCCCTGTGAGGATCTGGAAGGAGCGCGGGAGCAAATTGGGTAAACCTCTCAGTGCCAATAAGCGGGGGGAGACGATGACCAACAGAAAGGTGCATGTGAAATTATTCTGTTTGGTCTCAAAGTGCAATCTGAATGGTGAATGCTCTTAATGAAAGCGTGGCTGCTTTTGTAACTTAATACCTCCATTACTATTTTAGGCTGTAATCCTAGCTAATAGAAGGAAATGGATTTATATTTTGCTAGAATGCATTATTTATCAGTAAGAGTTTTAGGATTCGTACTGTGTTGTGGTGAGAGCTGCTTGACAAAGACAGGCTAAATAGACTGAGTCAGCTGCGCTGCATGCACTGTTTTTTTAGTGTAAATCCTAAGTCTAGAGCAAAACAAAACAAAAAAAAAATAATAGCTGTGTATTGGCATGGTCAAATGAGACTTTGTAAAGACAGCAAGAAATACAAAGTGAAGGTGTAATGTCACTGTGGGGTATGGAGCCTGTAAATAAGGAAGGGAGAGGGCAGAATCTCCCAAATGTTCCTGAATCATGGGGAGAAATATGTAGAGAAGGACTGAAAAAACAATAATTGCGGAGACCCTCTCCAGATGTGCTGAGCTGGTGACCAAGCTCTCCGAAGATGATAAAGGGGACATTCAGCTTCCTGGAGCTGAATCTTGTATTTATTTCCTTAAAAGAGAAACTTTGTCACCACAAGATAAGGCACTGCAGTCCCAACAAGGTGAATCCTGCTGAATTTTAATTGTATGCCACCCCCTTGCCAGAGAGGGAGTAGTCTGGGGCTACAAATAATGGAGCACCATAGGAAAGACACAATAAATGTGGTTATTGGAAAATGTTTACAAGCCAAGGGCACTGGGCTGTGAAATAGTCACTGCAGCACGATGGTGGAATCCCACTGTTTAGGGCTTTTTTAACACAGTCTGGCCAAAATCCTGGAAAACGTCTTTGAAGACAAACCTGAGCTGGCAGGCAAACGAGCTGGATGATCTAAGTGGACTTCTCCAGCTCTGGCGATCGGAGCACGGCTTCCCAGGAGGAAAGCGCAAGCCCGGCTGCCTGAATCACTGCAGCGGCTGGGTCAGACCCACGGCCCCTGACGCTCAGGACGGGCGTCTCCCTGCTCCGCCGACACCGGTGGGACTGCTGTGTCCGTAATTCTTCCCTCTGTGAGAACTCGTTGCACAACCTGGCCCTTCCATTAGGAAGTGAGCCATCTAATGAACAATTAACCATGCACATCCTAGACACAGTTTCTACACAATCATTCCTGTTTTATCATCCATCGTTACGTTTTTGTGGCTGCTGCCTCTTTCAAAAACCGAAGAAAACAAAGCGAGCTATTTTATATTTTGTTTTTCTTAGTAATTTATGATTAATGGGGTAAGTCCTGGAATCCCTACTCAGTTTTCACTTTGTGTTACCCAGGGCTTCTGTTTGTTCATGTTTTGTAACAGAAATAAAAAGTATTTCCTTTTAGCCCAAGGCACCTAATCAGGATTAGGCCTGGAGCAGAATATTTTGCATTCTTGCGTCCCAGGAATACCTTGATGTGGAGTTATCTTTTGTCAACTGTAGATTGAATATTCAATTACACTACTCTTTTTTAAGAAGAGGTATTTTGGGGCCTATCTGATCAACTGACAGTGAATACAGTTATTCTCTGCGCCACATTTCATGGATGTGGGTCTTCTTACAAGTTTATTAGCTGAAAGTTGATAGTTGAAGAAGAATGTGGTTTGTGAGGCTGCCTTTCTGTGGGATTGAAGGGTTGGGTGCCCTTCGTTGCTGTGTAAGCAGTGCTCTTGCCAGGCACCCAAGTTACAGGTGTCAGTCCTGTGCTAAGCTCAGACTAGAACTCACGCTTTTAGTCCCCGGTTTATGCAGTATTTGTGACACAGGAATCGCCATATCTCCTCCTACCTGTCGGCACTGCCCCCTCCTCTGCAGATCAGTAAGCACTGTAATGTTTTCGAGAAATTGTGATTTATGTACAAAATCAAGGCTCTTTTGAAACAGCAACTCATTTGTAACTGCTTGAAATAAGTCTGTCCTTCTGTCTTGGGTGGGGGAAGATGAGTGACTTGGAGGGAGAAAGATGTCAGTCACGGCTGTGTGTGTCCTGCTTCTCCATCAATGTCTCGTTATCAAAGCCAAACTGAATTGTACCGCTGTTCTGCAATTAGGATAATAAGCAGCTTTATTTAAATGTAATTGCTTTAACTGAAAATATCCTAATGCGGGTTTTTCTGTTCTGTCTGGTGTTTGGAAAATTCTCCATAGCTTTGAGTCACCTATTTTAAATTTTTAAAAGCTTTCTGTCTAGTTATAGTACAGACATATTATTACACATCAAGGCCTTAGTCATTTTGTTCTGCTCTTGCATCCTGGTGTGCTTATTCACTTTGGTTTGTCTGAGCAGGGAGGGAGGGAACGTGGACGGAGTGGGAAGGGTACACAGATTGAAGGAAACGTCTCACCTTTAGAAACAGATGGCCTTTACTTTTTAAAAAATGTTTTTATTTCATTGACTTACTCTAAATAGTGATATGATTGTGAAAGAATGAGAAGTCCAGAAAAACACTCTGTTTTCTAAGACAACTTTGGGTTGTACACTGCATTGGAGAATCCCATTGAGTTGTAACGTCAGATCTCACCTCTCCAAATAGCTTTTATATTTACAGTGCGTTATTTGCTTTTATTTTTATATAAAAGCATTACTTGTTCTTTTTTTATTATTATTTTTCCTTTTCCATTACCGTGCCCGTAATGTACTCAGAAAGCTGGGTTGTTACAGTAGTGCTTGGCAGACCTCCCTAGGAACTGAGCAAAACTTCCAATCCCTTGACCTTTGGTTTTCCAAAATTAAAATTTGCAGGAGAAGCGTGTACGTTGGGCTTATCACCTCAATATCCAGGCTGATGCTGCCGGGTCTGGGCTGCAGTGAACCTCGTCCTTCTCTGCTTGGTTGCTTTTGCTCCCCACCCTTCCTGTTTGGGCTGTGGTCTGTTCAGCCACGCAGGAGATCTTGAATCAGGACTCCTGAACCTCCTCCCGACCCCGTGCGGGACACTGTACAACGTGAGTCACTTCACTGGTCAGCAAAATTTGGCCTTGTTGTGTCGGAATATCGGGCAAATTACATCGCTGGGCTCTTGGCGGGACAGCTGTGGTCTTTGGGTCTTCCTGGCCTGGTGAGATGGCACGGAGATGACGCTGCTCAGCAGAAACTGCCGCGGCGGCGTCCCTGAGGCAGCCCGTGTACCTGTGCACCCCGTCACTTTGTCCCCAGGCAGTGGCAAAATTAGTGAGTGTAAAAAAAGAGGATTATTAAGCAAAACTAATGTGGCAGGTGAACTTCTACGAGTTGAAGTGGGCACACTACAAGGAGGAAAAGTATTGGCCGCATACAGGGATAGAGCTTAGGAAAATGGGGAAGGACACATCTGTAAATTAATATGAAGAAAGGAAGCAAATTTCCTTTCAGCCTGCCCTGAACACAGCTCTCTGTTTGCTTGTTGTTGCTTTTACCAACAGGGAAGTCGGCCTTTTAAATCTCTCTCCAGCTGCGCAGGTGGCAGTGTAAGTAGCATAAACCAGAACTTGTCAAATCCAGGAATCTGGCTTGCAGAGAGCAAATCCCAGAAAGGTGTGGGGGGGGGAACCCTCAACCCCAAAACAAAACAAAACAAAAACACAATACTTAAACCAGACTTCCACTTCTGGGATCAGATCAAAACAACAAAAAGCCCGGAAAGATTAAACTAAGCTCAACTCAAATTAGTTTATTGTGTTGGATGTTTCTTGAGGCAAAAGAGTTTACTTTGGAATTAAAGCGCGCACACAGAACTCAGCCCTCGGCTGGACATTCGACGCGCTAATAGTTTGCAGAGGAGTTCAGGGAAGTTGACTCTAAAAAACAGATGGGTGTCGAGAGGCACCGTTGAGGTCTCTGCATTCCTCTCTGCGTATCGACATGGGCTTGTTGTGCTGAGATGGTCAGAAAGTATGCAGCTGTTTGATTCCTCTGCCGAAGCAGCTCTGCACGCGTAGAGCCGCCAAACACTTTGTAGGGTCCGATATTCCCGGGAACGCAGGGACCAGTCCGCTACAAACATGGAGAGGGGGACACTTCAGAGGGCTGGAGACTTGCTCCAGTTGGTGAAGTGCTCCAGGTGACTCTTTCAAAGCACATCTGCCTCTGTCGTTTCGTGTCGCTGTGGGCCTATTGTGTGAGAATTCCCCCAAAAGATTTCTCTTGTAGCATCGGTTGGTAGCGTTTTGTAACGTTTTGGCAGGGAGGATCCTGACCTCAAATAGTTAGCACAGAGGTGGCATGAAATTGAAAAATGAATTATGAAAATATTTGCTTTTTAACTTTCAGCAAGAAGCTTCAGTGTCATGTTTGGGAATTGTTCCTGCTTTATTGCAGCTGGGTTGACGTTTTTGTACTTTTCTGGTTCATTCATCTTTTCAGGTGAGAGAAGGGCATTTCTTTATGCTGGGGACACCCCCACAAGTCTACCTCCACAAGTCCTTGATGAACAGGGAGAACATGGGATGCCACGATAGGAAAGGGCCACTGTGAACTCCTGTGCACTGATCCCCCAAGGAGGCTGCCATGTTCTCAGCAGCTCTGGTACGTGGGGCACTCATGAGTCTGTGACACGTTCATGTGAAATGATGTTTCTAGGTGGAAGCAAAGCCAATGGTAAAACATTTGGAAACTACTACCCCAGTGCCCTCCTCTTACAGTACTAGAGAGTGCAACCTTCTCTGTTACTGTGAGGACTGGCAAAGGAATGGAGATCTTGCCAGTCTTAGGTTTCTATTTTATTTGCTTATTTTTAAGGCTGCGGTCTTGGCAATAGGAAAATGCCAATGGCTATTTGTGCAAGGGCTGCTAAGCTCCCTTCCACGGCATCACTGGGCTGTCTGCCCTGAGAAGGGCATTTCTTTCAAGGTCATCTCTTGAAGACCAAGGATTGCTGTGTTCAGACAGAGTCTCTCCTCTTCTCTCTTCCAAGGTTGTTCGGTTGGAAGCAGTGCGCTGAGAACTTCCCAGTCTGACTGGGAGGACTGGAATGTGACGGATGTGAACGCAAGGACTTTGGAGAGCACAAGAGTGACTGAGGTAGAGAACCAGCTGCTCTTTTATTCTACATCTACTGGAATAACTCTAAGCTCCTCCTTTACCCCATAATATCACCCAAGGTACAACCCTGGTCCATTTGGAAAAGGCACAGGTAGGATTACAGGGCTCTCTGGAAGCAATTAAGAGGCCAGCCATGAGGCCTCTGACACCACTTCGTAGTTGCCCGCAGCAGCAAACCTCCTTGCTCCTCCAGCTTCTCCAGGTCTGGGCAGCGCCTGGGCAGGAGCTGGTGCTGGCTGGCAGAAGGAAGGTAAGAAGCAGGGGGTGAATGGTGGGTTGCTTGAAGATGAGTTTCTGAGAAAAGGAGCAGTTCAGAGTCCAAGGACGAAGGTGTCAGAGCAGTGCGATGCTTGAGAAAAGGACAGCCTGTTTTGCCTTAGTTTATTTTCATGTTTGACCTTTTGGTGAAGGAGTCCAGTCACTCCAGTTTCTTCCAGCATAAAGAAAAGACAGTGAATTGGATTAGTGACTGGCAGTGGAAGGTTGTATTTTTGGAGCGGGGATGTAGACTGAGGGAACCTATTCATTAGCTTTCCTAATTCTCAATATTAGTTACTGGTACTGCTTTATGATTCCGGCCTCGTGTGAGCAGTGTTTATGTTAGCACTCTGATGGCATTGGAGTTATTCCCCAGGAGCAACTCCCAAGGTATGGTAGAACGAGGTGAACTAGCTCACGAGAAACAGAATCGCCTGACTTTGCTGTGGCCTCGAATGTCCTTGACTCTCTGCAGTCGGTTGAGGTGTGATCTGGGGTTTCCTGAGCTCTGAAAATTTGATTTTATACAAAGTTTGAGGCAAGAGGGGGAAACTACTTGGTTGGTTTTGTTTGAGTTTTTTTTTTTTTTTTTTCTAAAGGTCTATCTCTCTTGAAATAACATGTAAGAGTCAATAGAGTTGTTAGTAGCTACAGTGGGGATTATTAATCCCACGTTTGCAGATGAGTGATGACTGTTAGGGATAGATGTGTGGTCAGATCCTCTCTAAACCACAGCTGGAATAATATAAAAAAAATAAAATCTAACTGGTGGTTACGGGTCTGGTATTTTCTCTAAGCTTGTGCTCCTTGCTTAGGGACTTGGCCACGGGAAAGGCTGTATTTTTTGGCTGTTCTGTCCAGTCCCAATGAAAACAGAAAATCTTTAGGAATCACAAGAAATCCATCAAAATCTCATCCATTAAATGGAGAACCAAGATAGCGAGGAACCAAACTGCTGATTCTTCCTAATATCACGTTACTGCTGGAGAGGTGCTCCCTGAAATCAGCCTAAAAGTTGATAGAAACTGGGGGACTTGAAGCTGGAAACTGGCTTTAGTATGGATAGAAAGAGTAAAGATGAACTGTTTTGATTTTTTTTTTTTTCTCCTTTACATATGTTTGCTGTACATTCAAACGATCTCTGTGTGCCATATTGTGGCATCAAGTGTTTTTAATTCCTCGTTGATTTGCGGGAGGATTTCTGTTTAAAAAATCAATGGCTCAGGGTGGCTTGTGAGGAGCAGGGAAGGAAAGCCCACTTTGTGTTTGTGTAACATTTGCTAGAATTGGTTAAACAGACACACATCAAAATAAATGCTGTAACCTTTCAATAATGTTTAGTCTCCCTGAAAATGAACGTACTGTAAGTATGTGTGTTAAGTATACACCATGAATAGTCTCTGTGACATTTGGGCTGGCTCCACAGGGGAGATGAAGGGCATGCACTGAAAATGGTATCAAAAGGGAAAAATAATCACCTCAAGTCACAGAAATAAAATTTACCAGAAGTTGTAGGAATAAAAATAGGTTATTTGGGTTCCCTCGATTGAATTTGATCTCTGTGATGTCGCCATCAGAGGACACAACTTAAGTCCTTTCATAGCCCAGGTTTCTTCTCTGAAGTTGTGACAGGAACGGGTCCAGAAATTCCTGGAGAAGCCTCACAGATGATGGATGATTTTGGTGTAAGTTACTGCTGTTACTTAAAGGCAGTATTTTTTTCTTAAATTCTAGTGCTCTGTTGGTCTTTTCTGTTTGTTTGGAATGATATAATCATAAGTATAAATAGCTAAGGACAAACTCCCACTGTGGTGGACTTTGTCCCCAACTGGTTCACCGTGTCGAAGCAACCTGATGGTCTGCTGGTAGAAGCAAACTTCTGCTTCTGAAAATATGTGGATGGTTGCAGTCCTCTACCTTAAAGTTAATGACAGCAGAGAGGTCAGGCTGGCCGAGATGTCAATAAAGTAATTCCATGAAGGAAGAGTAATTTTGATGGAGAAGTCAGTGAAGACTTCTGTTAACCTCAGTGACCTTGAATACAGCCTTGGAGGAGCATGACTAGGATTTTTTTGCTGTGGTTGCTTGTTTTTCTTTTAAGAATCATGCTTTACCTGCTCACTGTTGTCTGCAAAACAGTCCCTACCTGATAGGTTTTTGTTTGTTTTTGTTTGTTTTTCAATGAATTCAATGGCACTAGCTAACTATGTAGCTTTATTTCCACAAAGACTGAAGCTGAATATGAGCATGACTTAACTGGAACTGAGCTGTATCAAGTTTTGCTTAGACTCCAGAAAGCTTGGTTATTCCCTTTTTATTAACTTTTCTTGACTGCCTTTATCTCTCAATGATAAGAATGGTTATTATTTCTGGACTGTTGAGCTAAGACTATTTGAATTGTTTATTGGTGTATAAAGGCTGCTGCGATTTTTGTGGTGGATCATATCATCCTACAATAAACAGTTAGATAAAGTGAGATGGGACGCCTCAACCTGGTGGATTAATGGTGAGTTTTAACAGAACGAGAGTTCCATGTGATGTTCTGAAGGCCCCTGAGTTCACCCAGACCTGCACCGACTGCCTTTTAAGGCTTTGGACGGTCTCTAGAGATGAGTCACTAAGGATGGACAATCTTTCTCTTTACAGTGGGCATATGTTCAGTGTTGAGAAAAACTGCTCTTCCTATGGTGCACTGCCCAGCTCCAGGGTGTAGTCTGGGTGAATGGAGTTGCCATGAGTTTATATAACTCTACAGCATCAACTATTTACACCTTGCATTAGCCACAGGGTTTGTTTTGACATTTTTGCGTGGCTCTTCACATAAACCGAACTGACAGAGAGGTGCTGTGGGTGAAATCTTCGGGCCTTTCTGCAGTACCACTGGTAAGAGGAGGACTGGGGAGCCAAATGCAGATCTATTAATTTTGTATCACCTTTGCGTCACCCCTGGCCATGGGGGAACGTTCCAGGGTGGACTGGAATAGGCTGAGATGGGAGCAAATCAGGGCATGGCTCAGAACGACCTACATTTGGCTGCGGCTCTGCCAAGAAATTAGACTGGTTTTTTGAAAGATTTTATCATCGATGTGACTCAGCATCATTAAACTTGAAAGCAATAGCCAAATGGGTGATCAGAAAGAGAACTTGGGGCCATCACTCAAAGTCTGATGGCCTACAATAAGTCAGAGTGGCATCCAGATGACTCATGTTCTTGCAGGTCTCCAAGCCAATGTTTTTTAAACATAGAAGGGGTTTGGATAAGATTCTAAACTGGACCCAACCCTCTAATGGTTTGAGGTTCACCTGTTACTATTTTCTGTCTAACTTAGGCAAAGACTTAAATTTAGAAAAAGAACTTAGTGTGTAAACATGAAGCGCTTTGTTTAAATATTAAGCACTAAAGCTGCAGGTTGTTTTTTTTCACTTGAGCATGGGAATATGTAACTTAATTTGCAGAGGTGTGGAAGCCAAATCAGTTTTGGGACTGGAGTGAGCTCAGATCGTTGCACTTAGGATGTGTGTATTGCTTAGAGCTATAACCAAAATGTTTGCAATTTCACTCTGTGCCATGGAACAGTCAATATTTAGGATAAAAGAGAAATTATTTGCAATCGTAATATTCTAACGGTAGGAAATGAAATTGATAATGCCTGATTGTGTTTGAAGAAGCATATAAGAGGATAAAACCCCGATTCTGTGAAGACATTTGTGTGTGAACAAAACTTTGCATCCTGGGAGCAGCTGCATGAAACAGCAATCACAAGGTATATGTTAATATACAATAATATACATAGGCTGAGGAGGTAGATGTTGTCCCTCAGAGAGCCAAAACAGAATGAAATAAAAGTACAGAATTTGCCACTGCGATATTTGTTTGGGGAAATTTTGGGAAACAACAAACTGTTGTGTAAAACCTTTCTCCTTGTTGTGGTTCATCTTCCTCCAACAATTAGAGTTTCTCAAGAGCAGCCTAAGAGCTGTTGAGTAAAGGTCCTTTATCTAGTATGCTGTTCCCTAGGATTGCCATTTGCTCTGGCTGTCACAAAGCTGGAAACTGCCCCAATTCATTGTAGAAGCAAGCTGACTGATACAGAGCTTGGATGTGGATGTTTGGAGGCAGTGGGCTGGAGAACGGAAAGACCTTGTCCACCACGCAGAAGCAGCAGCCTGTTTTAGCCTGTTACCTCTTCACTCGCTGTGTTGGTATCCAAAGAGCAATAACATTTCTCCAAATGAAAACAAGAATAACAGTCAACTGCAAAATCCTCCCCTTTTATTTAAGATAGCATCCAGATCTGCTCAATTTGGTTAGATTTGCTGCTTTTTTTAATGCTTGCTACATGCGCTGTGTGGATTTAGTCAGATTTGCCAAGGCAGGCCTTCGAATGCTGCCAGCGGGAGAAAATTGGATAGTGCAATATCAGAAGTGCTCAAGAGGACTTTTCTAGCTCGATGTGTTTTTCAGAGGTGCCTTTTCAACCTTGCATCCTCAACAAAGTTCATTCCCACAAGTTGTCCCATCTCCTGCAGTACGATCTTCTTCCTACAAAGGCGTGTATTTTCAGTATGTGGGAATGCCCGGTAACGAGAGCTGAACGGAGCCTGAGGTTGAGACAGGGATTGGACAGCTTTGGTACCATGTCCTTAGTGTTCCTGTAACTGCGTTGTTGTTCGGATGCATCTTGGGCTGTTGGTCTCTGAACGATGTTGCCAGCCGATGATTGTCCAGGCATCCAGGTGTTTCAGCTCTGTACCTGTCAGAAGCAAACAAACAAATCCTCTGTTGTTTGGCTGGCTCCGGTTGTTGCACTTTCAGGCAGCTTCAGCCAAAGACTGTTTTCTGTGGCTTTGCCCGTTCTCAGCTGTAGGCATTTCTCAAGGTCTGGGCTCCAAGGTTGGTGTTTGGGGCTGCAGTTATTTGCTTGTGTGTAGGGAAAGGCACCTGCGCAAGAGCTGTCACTTCTTGGGGGATCCAGGTGAGCCGCACAGATTCCCTATTACCTGCACCTTCGTAAGCCACAGGTCCCAAGGCTCCTTTAACACTCAAAAGGTGGTAGATGAGATGAATTTAGGCTGCTGTTTTTTGTGGAGGGTGACTCATTATAGCTTTGTCTCTGGATGTAAAGGGACCCGCGAAGGTTAACCTGACAAAACCATGAATGGCTTGTGTGGATGCCTGCTACCATCACATCACAGCAAAGCCTGGCATCTGCCCTTCGATGTTCAGAAGGACAGGGCAAGGTGCAGGACCCGGGCTCGGTGGCTGGGAGGGAGCGGAGCACGCTCTGCGGCTGTCTGGGCTGTACCTATTATGTGGATAAGCAATCAGCTCCTGTCTCCAGGGCTGTCAATCTGGAACCTTTCACCAGCCCTAAATTCACTTTAGAAAAATAAAATAGAGAGACAGAGAGATTAGTCAGACTTCTAAAATGCTTCAAGAAACTTTAATGTTATTATCTAAGCAGAAAGATATCCAGCAATTCCTCAGCTATTTAACATAATAGGCAGTTGCTGACAAACGACGTTATCGAGCGTACACTCTTCAACGAGGAAGAGCGATACGATCTTACTTAAATTGTATTTTAACAAACATGCCTATCTAACAATTAAGCTGGAGCAATTTTACTCTAATAGATGCTTTTGCTGCTTAATATAGAAATTTACATGTTCATTTGTAGCCCCCAGAGATCACACAGCTGCCAGACTCCCAGCTGCCACCACCCCGTTCCTCCCCCTGCGACTCTCAGCTTTGGCTACGAGCGCTTGATCTAACCAAGCACATTGAAAATACAAATCCCGCTGTTTTCTTGGCCGTGGAGCTGAGCTCTCTGGGTTGTATTTGACATAGGCTGTCTGCCAGCCAGACACCCTTATTTCACCTAAGCTAATTTTACTCCATCTGATGGCAAAATCAGTTGTTTCCCCCTCCCTCCTTATCAGAACCCTGTTGCGTTATACGCGACGCTACGAAAGCCTGGAAGGGGCGATCCTCCTCCGTGCCCTTGGCCGTTCACCCCGTGCCTCCTCCTGCTTCGCGGTGCGAGTGCCGGCCTGCCCTGGGTCAGCTCTGCGGCCGCAGCGGGCAGTTTTGGGCAGGACGGGCACCAGAAGAGGCAGCAGCTCTTGGGTTGAAACTCTGCCATCCGATTCACGAGGCATTTCCCAGATAAGGAGCTTACAGTGGGAGGTGGCAACAGGCAACTTGGGCGCTGGCAGCATTTTTCCATTCTCCAGTTACTCTGTAGTTCAGCTTGGGACAGACGCGAGCCTGATGTAATACGCCGTGTGCTATTTCAAGGAAACAGAGCCATGTCCTTCAGGCCAGCCCTCAGAAAGATAAGAAATCCCACTCGGAATGTTTCTTAGTCTCAGATGAGAGAAGCAGGTAATGCTTTCTTTTAACTCTGCCGGTGAAATAGAGCTGTTTCATCTAAAATCCCAGAAGCGAGATGCCCGTAGCTCAGCGTTTCATGTGCACGCACACTTTTAGCGTTGATCTAGCAGAAGGTGGCAGGTAAAAATGAATGTGTGGCTAGCAAATTGAGAGGGAAGTTGCAATCAGTTACCTGTGGACTACAATTCCAAAAACCACACAGTGATGCAGGTGCTTGGCTCCTTTTTCCTCTGAGATGAAAAGCGGAGGGCTTTGTTTTACCTTCAGGTCTCATCTGTTGTCCTGTCACATGGATGAAGGATCTTCTGGTCCTGGTGCTGCCTGTTGCCCCCTGGACACAGTTGGAGGCAGGGTACTGAGCCAGATGGAGACTGGGTCTGATCGTGAGGTTATTCTTATGCAGGAACCAGCAGAACTGCATCCCTAAGTAACTTGTCCAGCAAAAAAAAAAAACCCCAAACTTCTCTATGAAGTGATTTGTCATGAATAATTCCATAAGCTATAGACTAAGGGGCATATTCTCCAGTGTAAATTGATTTAGATTTTCTAAGGATTTGATATAGAACTTTTTTCTCTGACTTACATACCATTGTGACAGGTTTGTAAAATATTGTCAAAAATAATTCATCGTAGATTATCTTGTATTATGATCAGCTGTCTGTGTCATAACAAGGGGCTCCCAAAAAAGTTATTTCCTCGCCCTCGCTGAGTGATAAACCTCATACCAAAGGTGCCTGCGAGGGCTGGAAGGCCAGAGAATCTGTTCCGTTTGCTTTCCCATTTAAACAAAACCACTTTTACTTAACTATAATCAAGGAGGGAGGCAACACCACTCCACTTGGCAAACAAACTTATAATAAGTGCACTTGCTGGAAAAATTTATAGTTTGTTCCTGAAAAATAGCCTGAGTGTATTGATAGGACAGCGCAATCTAACTTGTGCTTCCTGCATGGCGAAGGGAATGAGCATCCTCCCTAAATCTAGAGCTGACCTCTCCGCTGCAAGGGGACAGATGCCTTCGTTTATAAATAGGCCCAATTAGAATCAGGATGATAGAGCTGTACAATGAACTTGGGAAATTCCTCCCCTCCTGAAGAGAAGAAATGCATCTTCTGAAATAACCTTGGGGAGGATAAGTTACCCCTGGAAGAAGAGATCACTGGGCTGCTCCAAGAACAGGCAAAATGTGACATTGAAATATTTTCAAAGAACACCTTTTTCCCAGACTCCTGCAAGCTTTCTGGAGATTAACCAAAATGTCCTTGCAGAGGACTGTCCCAACTAACTGAGCACTAGAAATGGAGGTCCGGGTTAGACACTAACTACCAGAAGGCACCTGGAACCAAAAATTCAGCCAAATATGGAGGTGTTAATGCGGTCAACAGTGACTGCATGACTGAGAAGGATGTCTCTGGAAAGCATCTCCCAAACCACACCCAGAGAAGGAAAGCAGAGTCTCAGATACACAGAGTCTTGGAAATATTTTCCTCTGCCTAGCATGTGTCCAAAAAATCCTGGAAAGAGACTTCAGTGGATCTCACATTGAAAAGATTTCACCCTGTGGAAAAGCTCTGCTGACTTTGTCACATGGCCTCTTGTCACTACCACCTCGGGAAGTGCCTTCCCCTAAAGACGTGGAGGGCGTCAGATTAGACAACAATTTTTGTGTAGCTCAAGATAAAGCATTGAATGTAGTTTCGCAGGGCTTTAAACTTAAATGAAGGTAAATTTGGTCTCAAAACTTCACATGGAGTGAAAAATTGAATCCCCTTGTTTTGAAAAGTTGGAACAAAAATATTTGGACTCTTTCAAAAGCTTTTCTTTTCTGTTCTTTTTCATCTCTTTTGGCCAAGACTATTAAGCTTATTTGTATATAGTTTCAAGAGAAATTGTGAATGGTCCAGAATTTCACTTACAGCTTAACCTAACCAAACCAAAACAAACCCCCAAAGCTGCCTTAAAACCAACGTCCTCAGGTGTAGCTGCTTCTGGGAAATGGCCGTGTGAGAGAAAACAGCCAAGGTTATGGCTTTCTAGTGCTTTCAATATAAAGTTGTGACTCTTTTGCAGTTACTTATGCAGGCTGAAATTTTTCCTGCTGGTTCATCTCTTAAAACATTTGAGCCAAAGTAGTCTTCTCTTTCCAGGAACAAATTGGGAGGAAATTATGTTGTATTACCCATTAAAAAACCCAAACAAACTCACAGCTGTTTCAGTGTCTCAAACATCCACACAAAAAGACTTGACATTTGTTAGTATGACAGACACGCTGCTGATGTGCATTTTTTCTGGTGCTAAATTTGCAGCCAGTCCTGTCTCCAACTGTGGCTGTTGCGTGGTTTGGGAGCCCCTGCTCCTGAGCTCTCAGTGCATAGTAGAGGAAGAGGATGCTCTCCATGCTCACGTGCCAAAAACAGAGCTTCCTTTGCTGGAGCAAGGATGCGTGCGCCAAGTGGAGCACGTGATAAAGGCGCGTGTGATCGTAGCGTTGGGGACATTGCTGTAGTGTGTGTGTGCACATGGGGAACAAATTTTGATTGCACAATCAAGCATAATTCAGGGATTTCCTAATCGCTGAAACCTTGACTCTGCAACCTTATGAATTTTCTTCCATCTGTGGTGGTGTAATTCAGTGCTATAATTGCAACAGATGGCTGGGTTGGGTTTTTTTTTGTTTTTTTTTGGTTTTTTGGTTTTTTTTAAACCATGATACGACAAAAAAACTGAAATAGCAAAAAATTGGGAGTCCTGGGGTCTATGATGTTATGGACTGTGTGAAGGGTCAGGTTCTGGTATGAATTCATTTGCATTACCTGGCTCTAAAACACAGTTTTCCTAATCAATGTTATAAAACTCCCTGCTTATATTTTTGGATGTCTCTCAGTATGCTACTTTCTCCTGAGTAGTGGCCAAATAGCAGCCACTTGTCACTTCAGTGACTCTTACAGCTCTGCCGTGGCAGCTTCACGGGGATGCGCCGTCATCCTCAGCCTGCCTACATTTTGCTTTTGCAGAGCAATTGCCTAGGAGTGATGTGTTGATTCAAGATTTTACCCTTGGCTTACCATAAATCAAATGTTGTCTTTGTGCCCCTGGTTATTCCAAAGTCTCGTAGGTAGACGCTATATGGGATAGTATAGCGCATGGAGAAATGAATGTGTACGTTTTATAGCTGAAAGAAAATATTACCAATGTTAAAGCCAAACTAGAGCTATGGACAGAATGCTGGTAGGGGCAGTGACATTCACGTCACATGCTGAACCCTGCTCTGTATCTGTGAGCATGCAGGTGAGAAGTTTGGTCTGGTCCAAGCTCAAGATCCTGACAGCTTGAGAGGCAGAGCTCAAGAGAGAAAATCAGGGCGAATCTAGCTACCCACGAACCTGCCCTGCTTGGCGATGCGCTGTGATGCGCAATCCTGTGGACTCTGTAATTATTCGGGGATTTGGTGGTTTAGTGGTAGATTTGTTGACGGTTGTTTTTCAAGGAACAGAAACCATAGATCAGCTGAAAACAGTTGCAAGTCTGTGCTGCCGTAGATGGTGCTGGTCATCTCGCATTTCTCTTGTATGAAAGTTTTTTGCAAATCATCACAGTGAGGTAAGAGAAACTTTAGACCAATGTTACCTACCTTCTGAAACAGCTTTTTGAATGCTGCCTACTGCTCATAGAGCATGCTACAACGGCAGAGAATAATGTTATAGAACTGACATTATTATTTTCAGGAGATTTTTTTCACTTAATACAATTCACTTGAATTCATAATTGAGGCTGCCTGTGACATCCTTTTAATCTCATAATGGTATAGCTCTATAACAATCTATTTGAAATGTCAGCATTAGGGAGGGAGAGTGAGTAGGATAGCTGGAAAATGTCCTCATCCCTAATGCAATTATTAGTACTTTTAAATAATTTGCTCAAAAAGAGGGAGAGTGAGTTGCTGACTGCACGTTCAAAGTTTTTTCTCCATCTTGGGATCCATTTTCATCCCTAGCGGAGGTGTGGAAGAAGGGAAGCCAAAGCAATGACATAGCTTCTGCCTTTGCCCTTGCTAGAAAAACATCCTGTTACACCTAATATCCTCCGCAGCAGTCGGTTCTTTGGCCACAACCCAGAAAACCTTCCGACTTCTCCTGCCTGACAACAACAGACGTTGGTGACAGCCACTTGCGAGGTGTGGCTCTGAGTCATGCGTCATGTTTGCGCCGCTTCCTCCTGCACACCCACCCCAAAATGCGTCCGTGGAGCTGGGTCCCGCGGTGCCTTCATCCGCTGGGTCCCGCAGCCAAACCTGGGGCCCCTTCCAGCGTTCCTGTCTGCTGCTGCAGCTGCTCCTGCACTTTTTCCTTCTTGGCTTCTTACATCCCTTCTGGAGGCCTCTGCACCCTCTGTAATCTCTGGTTGAAAAAAAAAAGACCGATGCCACTCAAAGGTGACCTAATCATCAGGTGTTCAACCAGGCGCCCCGTTGTTGGACGAGGACTGGTAACCAGCGTGGTGGATTCAGCAGGAGCTGCCCTGCACGCTCTCCCTTCTCCTTTCTCTTTTGGGTGCTGCTCTGAAAACCTGGGGACAGTACTAATAATATATTGATATTTTTTTTTTTTCCTTTTTAATCCGTTAAGAAGCACAGGAGGAAATCAGTAATGGTAGACTGCTGGGATTATTTTTGAACCATGTTTTATTCCCTTAGACAACTATAATGGGACTGCGGGAGGCTTTATGATAAGCTGTAAAAACTCACTGCTGAGTGTGGTGGTTTAATGGTCACAGGGATTTTCAAAAAAGAATATACTTTATTTTTATGTAGCATCCTTTAAAAAAAAAAAAAGGTTAAAAAAAGTTATGAAATATTTTACAGGAGGAGATAAAATAGGCAGGGAATGCTTCCAGGAGCTAGCTGCTGCTTTGGAGGGAGGAAGGGCGAGGTGGTGTCTGAAGGAGGACAGGTACAGTTTGCAAGTGGGAAGGGTGAGGAGAGGGAATGGAAAGTGAGAGTAACGGGAGAAAGAAAGTTAACTTGGAGGAGTTGGACAGTACGGGAGGGGAAAGATGCAATTATAGCAGGGGAAAGAAGAGAGGAGGTGAACATTTGGGGCTAGATGTGGAGGAGCAAGCTTTGGCAGGAGGGGAGAGCCATGGGTTTGGCAGGAGGTGGCTGCTGAGAGGGGCAAGGGCTGTGAGAGGAGGGGTGGTGGCTGGGTGAGACGTTTGCCTGACCCAATCGATGGGTTTCCCTGCTTCTCTGGGAGGTGATGGTTGTGCTCTGGTATGTGATTTCTGGGAATTTAAGGAAACCTGATTCTGATATTAGGTTCACCAGTCATGCCACCGGTTTTTGCACAGCAGCACTCTTTCCAAAGACAGTGTCTGTATGGGATTTGCACAGAAAGAAGGATTGCTAAGCAGAAACATCCTTGGGTAGACCAAGGATCCAAACTCCTCTCTCAGTAACAAGAGTATCCTAAGTTAGCACTGGCAAAGATAGTCCTTTGTGTTTTTAATCCAAAGTGATTATGACTTCTGCAACACGCCCTGTGATGTCAGAGTTCAAAGAAAGGCAAGAATCCGTTTGAGCTAGTGGATTTTCACCTAAGCTTTCCTGACTTCTTGTCTTCCGAACAAACGGAGAAAGTATCTCCCGTAATCCCACTGAGTGGTCAGAGTGTGAATACCCAGACACAAAGGCTTGGCATGCAGCAGGATTAGAGGGGCATAAAGAGACATGGTACCTTCAGGGTGGCACCTCCTGCTCTTCCTATTGAGGAAGGAATCTCCCAACATCATTTTAAAGTCAGCATCTCACAGACCTTTAAGAAATGTAGAGATAGGGAGGTCCGGAGCCATTGGCAAATTGAGACATGAAATAATTCTCCTGAGCAATGCAAGTGAATGAATTTTATGCAGATGAAGTACTTGATTAAAAAAAAAAACAAAACAAAACAAACCCAAAACCAAAAAACAACCCAACACAACCCTCTCCTTCCAAACAAAGAAATCCCCAAGCAAAAACTAGGATGTTTCATGACTCGAGAAGGAAATAGTGAGAGAAAATACCAAAGAGCCTGAAGGCCGAAGAGCTTTTATTTCTCCCTCTGAAGAGGAATAGCGTAGATTTAATGGTCTCAGGAGGACAGACAAGGAAGCTACAAGCAACAGAAGTAATTATAGTAAACTGTGCAGAAAATTAGCCTTTCTGAACGAGGTTATGTCGTGACCATTTGTCGGTACTTAATGCTAGCCTTTCCTCTGGATTCTCCCAGAGATTCCTGCAGAGTGGAATCCTTGAAAGCCTGAAACTTTCCTTAGGGTGCTGCAGGTCCCCCTGTGCCGGGGACCCTCCCACAGGGACACCCGGCAGGAGCCGGACGGACGAGGGGGGCTCTTCGTGTGAGTCTTAGATGTCAACCTGTGGTACAGCAACGGAGATGCCACTGTGGATTTCCATTCAGTGTCTTTTTGCCTGAGATGAACCACTGGGAAAAAAAAAAAAAAAAAAAAAAAAATGGAGTAGACAAGTCCTCTGTTCCTCTGACCTGCTTCCTACCGGGTGCGTGCGTGCTGCCTACCGTGGACATTAAGGCTGTAAAAGCTTATTGTCAAATCAATTCCGCTCTTACCGAGACCGGAGAGACCAGGCGTGCGCCTTGAAAGACTTTAAATCTCGCCCCTCCCTGACGATGTGCAAAGTTTAATTTCTGTAATGGGCTCTGGTGACAGAGGCATTCACTGTTTTTCCAACAGGAATTGCTGAATGTATGAGTGACTCATTCTGTAGGCGGGAGATAGAATGGCAGCCTTCGATATCCTGATCTAAGGGTGGGGAGGTTGTGTGGGAGGGGAGGAATGGGGTACGCTTTAACTTAAACTATCCACCTTGCTTCCCTTCCTTACGGCAGCCGCTCCTCTCAAAGTCCCTTCCTGGCCCGGAATTGGGATAATGCTGAGAGAGGGAAAGGGAAGGCTGAGGATCCTCCTGTGGGAGATGGAGTTTATAATATATGCATTTGCCTGGAAATGCCATAAGAAATTAATATTTGTTACAGAAACAGTGGGGCTGCATTAATATTTTAATATTAAATGAATATTTAATTTGAAAGCTTTGATTTGAAAGTGAATGAGACAGCCATGACATGAGCAGTTGTGCTGTTCCTGTTAAGAAATGTTAATGATTTATTGACAATGTCGGTAGCAATAACTTTACACTGTTTCACTTACATAATGCCTTTGAAATATTGGTAAAGTGATTACTGAGAACAAAAAGCAGACTGGCCTCAGCAGCCCTTTTGGGAAGGACTTCTGTTAGAGAAAAGTGTGATTTCCTTCCGAAAGAGGATCTCGCTTGTCCCCCAGTGCCAGGCTGGCTGGGGCATTGGGTGGCTGCCCTCGCCCCAACATCAGCATCCCACACCAAATCCAGCCGTCTCTCTCGTCTGAGGTGCCCCAAGCCAACACACTGGTCTGGCAGTGGCTCCTGAAGAGTAAGGCTGGACCTGGAGGGGCTGAGAGCTTCCCAGAGCCAGGTTTCTCCGCCAGCTTCCCGCAGTGACTCCTGCCATGGACCTCGGCGCCTGTTATAGCTGAAAATGGCTTGCTCCAGGGTTCCTTGCAGCTTTTCTGGCTGAAGATGACTCAGGGGTATCTGTTAATTTTAATGCATTTAGTAATCTTAAACATCAAAAACATCTCAATTGCTCGAGCAGGTTTATTTTGTACATTTTAGGGCGTTCTTGAAGCTGTACCTGTAGTTTCTGGGAGCTCTCTTAGGGTTTTACTCTGGGCTGTGAGGGCAGTGAGGGAGCAGAGGAGAGCAAAGACGTCTGTTTCCTCATGAGCATCCTGAGCTTCATCTTAAATTGCAGCTGAAGCTGGAAGTTCTTTGCTGACTGTGGCTCCAGTGAACCTGAACCCAATGCCTACAGCCTGTAGGCGTTGGTTCTCAGGTCTCCCTGCCTATAGTTTGAAACCCCTTGAAAAGCCTTAGAAAAAGCTCTCCTCTGCTGAATAAATAGGGCTGTGGAATGTTTTTGTGACATGGTCTGTTACCCATTAGCTCAGAACAAGGAAAATTTATCTAAAAAATAATTAAAGAGACACTTTGGCATGGTGTCTTGAAAGCTGTACCATGCTCTAGGTTCCTAATTCCAGAAATGTGTTTCTTCTTAAAGCCAATCTTTGCACAAAATTAAGAGAAAAATGAAACCTAAATTCACAATGTGACCCAATCTAAACAAACACTGTTTGCCTGCCTTTTTTTTTTTTTTTTTTTTTTTTTCCCCTTTTTCCTTTTTTCCCCTTTTTTTTTAT
>WHYT01016671.1:0-39427 GCA_009806455.1 Tetrax tetrax
CCTTTTTTTCTCCCCCCCCCCCTTTTTTTTTTTTTCTTCCCTTTTTAAGTCGGTAAGTTGTTTTCTTCTGATGTGGCTGGGTTTGGAAGTGTTTAGGGCAAAGGCACTCTGCAGCAGGAAGTAAACACGGCCTCCGAAGTCTTGCCTGTGTTTTACAGCTGGTGTAGAGCCCATGCGCAGGCGGGCCGGGTGGCCAAAGCGCGCTGTAAACACGAGCCATTTAAACCTTGCGAAATCCCTGAGATGGAGGTGATGCGGTGTTTGTTGATGGAGTGGGAGGGGAGGGTGAGACAGCTGAAGTAATTTACCCAGGGCCGTGCAGGAAGCGAGTGGTGGCTCAGGGATTAAAAATGGGAACTTGCTCCTGAGCCTAAACTTGAAAGCAAACGGTGCTAGTTCACTGGTTTGCAGAATCTGCTTTTGTTTGGTTCAGAGAAAGATGTGTTTGCTGTAGTCCTGTACAAATACAGGTGCAAAGCTCGCTTAGGAGTGCGTATAATTCCACGAACGTAAACACCAGTGTGTTAGAGCTGCTGTGTGTACACAGCAATTTCCACGGAGAACAAACATGGAACTCTGCTTCTGAGGCGTTTGGGATGAAGTAACGTTTGGTCTTCTTGGCACTGTTTTGAACTGTGTCTCAGCAAATGTATTTTGGGCTATTTGAAGCAGTTGGAGCTTGTGCATTAAGGACTGTTGATAAAACGTGTTCCTCACAAACAGAGATGCTGACCTTGCCTGGAAAGCTGCGTGGCGTGACCCTTGTATCGATCTGTAGGACTCTGGGGGGCCGTAAAGATTTGTGTTGTCAGAATCCTCTTACAGGTCCAGAGCTTTTACTCCCTTTGTAGTAAAATTAAAAGGTTCCAGGGTGCAGTTCCTTCGGGGTACTCGTTGGGTTTTCCATCCAGGCTTGGGTTAACAGTTTTTGGGAGTGTCCTTTGAAGGCCCTGGACGTGTTTTCAGCACGTACCAAGTAGGTGGTGATGCTGTCCCAGTAGAGTGCATTCCAAATTGAACTTTTTTTTTTTTTTCAGTACTCTAGAACGAAGCCAGTGTGTTATTAGTGCAGTCTCAAACGTCTGGGGACTCTGTTCAATTTTGACATCTGAGGGTAAGCTGGCTTCGTAAGTGAGAATATTCTGGTTTTTTTTTTCTTTAACACATTGTTTATAACTTTCTAAGAAGAACAGATATTGGCAGCTTTTCTATACTGTATCCTGAGTATTTTTGAAAATTCATGGAAGTGGTAGCAGCCAAACTTCTTAATGTGGAGCTCTGAAATTCAGGGCTATGAGCTGCAGAAATATGCTTGCATATATAATTTTGAAGGGGAAAAAAAGGAAAATAAGTGTTGAAGAGGACTCGTTGTTGAAGAAGAAATTAATGCTGTAGGACAAGATATAAGAGCAAAGATTTACGAAAAGACCTTAAATAGGCAGTGGGTATAAAAAGGAAATAGGTGGAGAAAAAGAAACTGATAGAAACTGCTTCAGCCTCTAAACTGGTTTTATTTTCCTCACTTGTACAGTCTCTTAACGTTTCTTGAGCTGTTTTATATTGCAGCCTAAGTGCAGAACAGCCCTGTGCTAAGGCTGCGAATAGGAAGGCAAAGTTTGTTTTTCTTCTCTCTTCCCCTAACGTATCTTGTCTCCTGGAGTAGCCAAGGCAGGATTACGTATTCTTGGATGGTATAAATGTGTCTGGCTGAGTAAACTTGGCTTTGGACTCTACTCTGTGCCTAGTGTCTGCTTGCTAATGTATTATTTTTTTTTTTTTTTAAGTGATGACTGTACGTGCACAATACAGAGAGAAGCTGTTGGTCTGTAGCGTTCTGTGAACACGGAATTACCGGGAGGACTGTCTGCAGGCTTTCTTCTGCTCATGTATTAGAAGTGGCTCAGAGTTTAATTAAAGCTGAAAGGGATGAGTACAGAGGGGAAATCTTTTATCTTATGGCTCTGGGTTTTTCTGTGTAGGCATTTTCATTGCTTTACTGTAGTTGGTTTCTGGTACAGTAAGTGTTAGGGGCCACTTACTTGCTTGGGCTAAAAACAGTGAATGCATATAAGTTGTTTGGGTTTTAGCTTAATGGCCTTTCTTGCAAAAAAATAGCTATGAAGATAATGTGTTTTGACCTCTCTGTTTGTTGGGGAATGAGTATTTCCATTTTGCTCGTTGCATAATCTTTGATCATTTTGTCTTGGCAGAAGTAATGAGAGAGTTTATTTATAAGCCTTCATGTGATTTTATTTGTATATCATAAAAACTAAATGGGAACCAAGAAATAATGATTATTCTTGAACTTTATCTAGTAGTTGAGGTGAGTTTTCCATTTTTAATTTAGGATGCATAGAGTCAAGTGTGTGAACTGGAGTCAGTCCTGTTGCTCCTCGCTCATTCAGGAGGGAAAATAGAGAGCTCTGTTATCCGTTTGCCTGGGAGGTGATCATTAGCTTCATGAGGCTGGAGGGAGAAAAAAAGAATTAAGGGTTTATTTTTATTTTTTTTTATTTTCTGAAAAGCCATGGCTGTTGCAAAAATGCTGTTAAAGCTTCCTCACCTGGGGCTTGTGGGGATAAACAGGAGCCGTTTTCTAGAGATGAGCTGGTTTCAGCGTGGAACAACAGAAGGTTGGTTTTGCTGTCGACGTCAGCAGCAGGGTTGAGGGTTAGGATGCATAAAGGGAGGTATCTAGAATAAGTGGCTGGTAAATTGTTACGTACCCCTTCTGATTACAGCTTTTTCTGGATTTCCTTTGCATGTTAATAAAGGGTACGCTGTAAGAGTTACAGTTTGTTCCTGCTGTTTTCAAGCTGCTGTTCCTGCAGCAGCAGTTCCACGTGATTGCGTTTTGCTCTCCAGGAGATATCAGAAACTGGACTCCCAACGTGCTGCTGAAACCAAAGGGGTCTTAAAATACAAAATGAGAAAGGAACAAACTTTATGGAAGACGTGGTTGTTCTTAAAATCCCCAAAATGTCTCTATAGAAGAAAGATTTTATTTTTTTCACAAATTTTTGATCTGGAGGGTTAGGGAAGCATTTCTGGACTGCTCTCCCAATTAAATTAGCCTTCCTGTGCAGCTGAAGTCTTCTAAGTCTGTGTTCCTATAGGAAGAATTCTTCATGTAGAATGAACTTTGAGGAAGGAGAGACCTTCAGAGGTAAGACTGGAAAAAGAGATTCTCCTTGTATTTTGAAATCAAAAACTGGAAGAAAGAACTGGAGTAAAGCACAAAATGTAATTTTTTTTCCTGACTAAAGCTACTGAGTGATGTTTGAGTTGAAGCATGAAGGGTGTAAACTGTTGAGTGTGATGATGTGGTCAGGGGCTTGTAAACCTTTCATACTGGTGATTTTGCCCACAGAATGGGTCATACAGCATTGCACCTATTGGTTGGACATCAGTGTAAAAATGTCATAGTTTCTAGAGAATAAATCTTCTAAGAAGAAAGAATGGATCTGATGTTCCCAGTCAGGTCCTTTACGAGCTGCTGCTTGCTCATTGAGGGGGATTAGAGACTGGTTGGCTGAACTGTTTGAGTTATTTCCACAAGTCAGGACGCAAAAGTTTCATACAGCTCAGATGTAGAGAGAGTTTGATGTAAGTGGGTGGCTTGCGGGGCAAGAGTGAGTTGGGCCCCCGTTAATCCAAATTTTACTTGCAGGGAACGGTCTAAAAGAAAACTGATGCTGTGGTAGGTTCAGTAGCTTCCTATTTCATCCTGTGAGATTTGTGGATTGGGGTGTTTCTTTGAGATGTATTTGTTAATCTGCTGTGACTGAGACACTTGAGAACTTTACATTAATTTTTTAAACTGTTGCGCTTACTCAGTGTTACTGTGCACCCGCCAAGATTCCTAATTCCTTGGGTGAGCTGTGTCCTGTACAACTACATTCATTTCAACATTTGCTTTGCAAATACTCTCTACATTGCTTTTTTTTCTTTCAATATCATTTCTTGTCTTTATATGTTGTTGCATATTAAGAGATTTAGCATCATCATTTGTTTATAACAAAATTAGTAATTTTCCTCTCTTTTGTCTAGATCAAGATGGAGACTTATCGGGGACAATTTCACTCGTTATGACACAGTGTTGTAAAAGAATAAAAGACACAGTTCAAAAACTGGCCTCTGATCATAAAGACATTCACAGCAGCGTATCCCGCGTTGGAAAAGCCATTGATAAGGTATTTATATTGTGGTTTAATTGTATTGTCACTTATATTCTGTTATGTGTACTCTGCTTTTCAAAAATTTGGATTTATACTACAATTTAATCTTAACTAAATCTTCTTGTCAACTGCAGAAGCATAGGCTTGGGGCAGAGGCAAGTGGGGTGTGCAGTACCTGCTTTCGCAACTTGTGTATAGAATATTCCTTCTGGGGCAACTCAAATCTCTTAATTTCTGAGAGAACGTTCTGAGAGAACGTAGCAATTACTAAACTTAGTAATAGTGTGTGTTATTCTTGTTTAGCAAAATGTTTTCTTCAATATCTGTCTCAGTAAGAAATGCTGGGTTTTGATATATATGTATATTACGTTCCTACTTAATTTTCAGTAGCAAATAACTCAGAAGTGGCATTTTGTTCTAGAAGGCAGTATAAAACCAAGAATTTTTTAAGACAGACGCACATTTTGTACATATTGCAGGTGTGTTGTTGCTTCTTAGGGTGTAACTTTAAAAACACATGGTGTTCTTAATCTAAGTAGAGTAGAGTCAACTTCTCATAGTATCTATGTCTGTACCATAACAAATAACGAGGTAGGGCTTCTTATCTTTGAAACTTCATGTGTGAGACATTCTTATGAGTTCCACCTCCAAGAATAACTGGGATCTGAATACGGTTTTGTAGACAGATACTAACAACCTTTGGAAGTAATACTAAACCCCTTTATACTTTCAGGTCATTCTTTTCTCCATCCATGTGCTCTTTCATATAACAAAGTTCCGTATGCAAGGAGTCTTGTACTTGCTTTTTTGGACATTCTTATGTGATTGTTTCATATCAGAACATGCTTGTGTTGATAGGATTTAAACATTTGGTTTGAGATGCACATGATGATCTTACAAAGGAAGACACTAGTTTAAAAAAAAAACCAACAAAACCACCAAGAAACATTTGCAGCATTACAGAACATTTATTCATCCTTTGGGAATGTCATTTAAACTTTATTAGTAATGATAATCTGTTAAAGCATAATTTTAACAGTAGTGCAGTGAAGAAACAAAGTACCTAATGCTGCATTATTGTGCAGAATGTCTGCACAACTGTTCTATTTTTTGCTTGTCTCCATGATTGACCATCATGGAGAGCTCAAACTTTGTACTAACAGCTTTAATCCCAGCGTCACTGGTATCCAAAGCTTAAGGACGCATCTGTCTCTAATCCTTGCTGCTGTATCTAAACCAATTAAGTAGAGTAAAATTCCATCCTTATTACTGGCTTGAAGCCTGAAATAAATCTATGTAATCTTGTCCTAAGTTTGAAAGTTTCCTATGCTGCTTTACCAAGTGGATTTTGTACAAATAAGCTTTCAGGTTTGTCTATATCTTTTTCATTTAAATACTCAGAGGTAGAGCAGCCCTAGGCCGTATGTAGAGGACGTTAATAATCAATGGACATTGCTGATTGTATTTCAGAGAGGCCAAGGGAAACAACATTTGCCAGCTTAATAAAGTTTAGACTTGAGTCTAATCTCCAAATAGCTGTTTTAATTGTCATGTGCATAGTTTTGGCTGTTTTATCTACTGGTTTTATTTGAAAAAGGATAGCTGTAAATAAAAACACTTTTTAAATTTCAAGTGTGTGCTTTTGTAGAGTAGGAAGGTTACCAATAATCTGCTCTGTGCCTGGTGAGTGTCAGAAGGGCTGTTTCGCTGAGGTGTTCAAGAACGAGCTCCACTGGCGGTATTCAGCGTGCTCGTTCCTCTGGATTTTCACTCTTGGTTTGTGTCTGTGGTATTTACATCAAAAGACAGCAGCAGTGGGAACTGCATGAGTCCCCAGTTCTGCTCGTAGTGAAGGATTTATTTTAATGAAGTGCAGAGCATCAGTTAAGATTGTCTACTTGAAGTCCAACAATGTTTGTATTTTTTTTTTAATGCAAATAGTTTGAATTCTAGTAGCTTTCCCTGACTTTAAAATGTACCCTGAAGTCTTGACCTGCTTGTGAGATGAATACATGTAATGTTTAAATCAGGTGGAATTTAATGTTTCCCTGGACAGTGACATTTGAAGGCAATCTTCCATATGTACTTAGTGTGATTTCCCTGTGCTGGTGGAAAACGTGCTTGAAACCTGCCAGCAAAGTCTCCTTTGGCATCCGAGTCCCATAAGCCGTGGAAATGGCCCTCCCCCCATTCCTTTCCCAAGTGACACCTGTTGCTACACGTAGAACCAACAAATGTCCTAAAAAGCTTGGCTTTTGAAAGAAGTTGCTGAATTACCTGCTTGTGGCAAATAATCAGGTTAATTTATTTTTCCCAGTGTTGAGGCAGGGTTGCACCTGTGTGTAAATGTTTTAGTCTGGTCGATTTTTAAGTTGCTTTTTAGTTAGCAGTTCCTGGAAGGTTTATCTAACAAGCTACTCCTTTTTTTCCTAGTAGTTCTACATGGATTACATGTTTCTGATCCTCTTTCTTCCAAAGAGCATTTTCTCCTTTGAAAGGAAATGTTCACATCCAGTCTTTTCTTTATTGTACTAGCATGTGCTTTGCTTCCAGCACTCATCTGTCACTGTTGTTCAGCAAGGTGTTATCAGGTAGCTCACTCATCGGTCTCCTTGTAAATCAGTCACTCTTCTGGGATGATTTGAATTCATCTCAGAGCATGTTTGGTGGGGCTAGTGAATGTTTTTCCTCTAGCAGCAATCCAAGTAGTGGTTAAATGCCTTAATTCAGGAAAGTAAGTGGAGTAAATGGTAGCTCCTTCCTTTTTTTTTTTTTTTTTCCCCTGAATTTTAAGCCTGTTTTTTAAAGGGCCAATGTTTTCTTTTGGTCTTTGTTTTGGGAAAGCAAACTTTTACTGAAGTTAGTGGTTTTTTTTAATGTAAAAACTTATATTACAAACAAACGAATGTTTACTGAACATCATTGAATTATGTTGCTGTGAAGAATATGGCTACGTAAATACAGAGACTTTGTAAGTCAAGCATTATCTTATGAACCAACAAACTGAACAGACAAGGTAAGCAAGGTGTTTTATTTGTATTTTGGGTCAGAATTCAGAAGGAGGGAGGAACGCATGAAGTAATCTCAGCTGAGAAAGTGAGGAATGAAACTGAAATGTGTGAGCCAAAGGCAAGCAGTAATGTGTTCTGACATGCGACAGTCACTTTCTGTAACACGTGCAGTCAGTTCTTGAAGTGCCTCAAGACCCAGAGGAGGCAGAACTGTAGAATCCCACAAACTGTTTTGATTTAAAAAAAAAAAAAAAAGCTATTGAAATGAGAACCTGGTCAAGACTGGGTTGATTGGAGAATGGATTAGGGGAGGGAAAAACATTGAGGTCCCCAGGTTGATATGATGTGACTTGAATCTACAGCACATCTAGGTTGATATGACTCATTGCCATCTTTTACGGGGTTTAAGAAATCTACAACAGGGTTTTGAAAAGGTTCTCAAGGCTCAAAGTTTTGTTGTTTCAGTATAAAATACGGATTTTGTGAAGGAGCTGAGGTAAGTGGCTCTGCCACCTCTGCCCCCACGCGATGAGAAGGATGTGACTGTGTTTAAGGCATAGCTTCAGCTCCAATGATTCGTAACTGTGCAGAAGAATACCGTTTCTTCTTACGGTATTATATATTCAGTAGGACTTGTAATTGCATGCAAAATAACTCAGCTAATTATTTTTAGATTACTGATGATTTCCCCCCCTCCACCCTCCCTTCGATACCGGAGTAACAAAAGCAAGCTTGTGTATTCTTGCTGCTGCCTCTGCTGTTTCTCTAATGCGTTGGTGATGGGTTTGTTACCTGCTGGTGGTGTTTGAACAGTCATACCAGAACTGGCAGTGATGGTTAAAGGCTTCAAAGGACTGGCACAAATAAGAGTGGTATTATTTATTCTTCAAGACACTTAATTTTTTTCAAGATACAGCTTAAAGATGAACAGCGTGACAAGGAGCTTACAGGTTAAGACACCCAAGACAAAATGTTCTTAAATGAGAGACTTGAAGTTTGAAGCTACCATGATGAAGTTCTCTACTTTTTTAAACTTTTTCCAACTGCATTTAACTTCTGGAACAGATTAATAGTAGGTTCCTGAACGCTCTTGGCAGCGTTGCTCTGCAAATGTCCGTTGCCTGGCATGTGTTTTGACAGAACAACATCTGACTCTTTGGGTTCCTGCTGCAGGTCAGCGATGTCCCATCCCTGGTGTTCAAAGTGCCGATCTAACGCAAACCCGTGTCGCCTGCTGAGCTTTGTTCTGCAGCTGGTTATCCAGCTTTGTGCTGGCAGACCTCACAGCAGGTGGAGTGTGGGCTAACCTGCCGCTCCAGCGTTGTGCTGGCTGACGGGGCGACGGGTAGCTCGTGCCAGCTTGGTGGCGTTTGCTCTGCTTTGCCAGAGCGTGCGTTTGTGCTAGGTATGTATTTCTGTATTGTGCAGGGCTGTGTCTTGTCACAGAGCTTTAGCTGAAGCGCTGCTGTTTTCACCAGACCTCTGATTTCTGAAGTTCCTTCCTGGAGGAAAGCCGTAATTACCAGGCCATCAGGTCAGGCAGCAGGCAATCCACTGCCTTGCAGACTGTTTCTTTTTTAAGAGGTTTGTTTTAGGCAGCGGGTGAGGATTTTTATTCAAATTAACCTGCCTATCCTGATCATAAAATGTATTAGCAGTCAAAATCCTGTTTTATATCTTGGGTTAGAGTAAGTGTTGCTCTCCTGCTGCCAAGAGGCGCAGTGCCAAGTGTTACTAAAGAGTCACTGTGACAATATTTTTACTTATTCCTGGAATATGTCCATAGGCCACTGGCCTAAAAATACACAGCAGTAGGATCATCAGGGTTAGATCTATGAAAGATCTCTCAGATCTTCAAAGCTCGTCCTCTTGCTGGGGTGTTGAAGTCTTCAGAGATTTTAATTTCATTGCTGTTTGAGGGTAGGGAGAAGTGACATTTTCCTTGTTCAGCATTTTCCTTCCTAGCTATGTAAAAAGTTACTGAGTTAAAGCTTTTACTTCTAGTTTGGTGTGCTGTGGTGACAATGACGCTTTGATGACGCTATTTTGATTCTAGTGTAGGCAATTTGATTTTCTGTTCACTATGCATTTTCAGTTTTCAGGTACGGAAAAAGCCTTTTCTGCAGGTACTTCCTTCAAAAACACGTCATGGTCTGGAAACCCCTGGATTAGTTAACTAGATTCCTGATTTTCTAGCTAGACTTGTAATTTGTTAATGTAATTCCTTATAGTGGATAACATTTGGACTTAAGCCAAAGGATTTTTCTTCTGTACACTGGAGATGTATTTCACTGTGAATAGTGATTGAGGGCCAACTGAGTAATAAGCGTCAGGATGGAGGTACGGGTGTCCTGCATAACTAAAGAAAAATTCCGTGGGGCGATTTGTTCCAGCCTATTAACTGTTCATTTGTACGTTTCAGAATTTTGACTCCGACATCAGCAGTGTGGGGATAGATGGGTGCTGGCAGGCTGACAGCCAGCGAATCCTCAACGAGGTGATGGTGGAGCACTTCTTCCGGCAGGGGATGTTGGATGTAGCCGAGGAACTTTGTCAGGTAACGAGAAGCGTGGGTGTGGAATGTTGGCAGTTGGACTTGATGATCTTAGAGGTCTTCTCCAACCTTGCTGATACTATTTATTCTACTATCAACCGTGGAAAATTAAGGTTTGTGTTAGCGTCCTTATTTTAATGTTCCAAGTGGATATTTAAGCTGCCAGGAAAACAGCAATTTAATCCTGTTGTTTTTTTGTACTTTAATTAAAAACTGCCTTTGGTTTGTTTTTTTTTTTTTTTTTTTTTTTTTTTAAATTGATAACTTTAATAAGCTTAGATTTGTCTCAGAAGTAAGAAGAAAAAAAAAAGCAACAAAAAAACCCCTCACAAAACAAAAAAACAACCAACCAAACCAAAAAACCCAAACCAAATGGAAATGAGCTTTTAAAAATAGAAACAATGGAACAAAAGCATATTCAAAATTTGTGTTTCAGTCCAGAGCATAATTCCTGTACCGGAGATACCTATTTTGCTTTATTCAGTTAAGTACACTTTCTTTTTCCTTTATCAGCCAACACAGGTATGTCAATTCAGAGCTTATTGCCATCTAAACTAAGTGCAGGGCTACTCTGATATTCAAACCCCGGTGTCCATAAACTAAATCCTGGATTATGCTTTTGGGTCATGCGAAATTTGACCTAAATAGCTGATCTTTGAATACAGTTACACAGGTGGAAAGCTCAGGTGCTTTATTGCTACTGAAGTGACTAACTGAAGGGAAGCAAGACTGAAATGCTTGGTCTTACAGCTGAAACAGAATGTGTGTCAGCTACACCACGTATTTCTTGAGGTTCAAATAGCACCGTAGCTGCTGCGAAGGATACTCTCCCAGGAACAGTAACTTGCTGGTACGTCACTAAATTCATTTTAACTCCAGTTTGCTAGGCATCACGCCTTACTCATTGCTACTTAGTCGTGTTTTGTAGTGCCTGCAATGTGTTAAATATTTTTTCAAACAAAGGAGAAGGCATGGTCCTTCTTCAAAGGAACTCTTATTCCAAAGACAGCTGAATGGAGAGAGAATAGGGTGTATTGTCAGCACAGTTTGTATGCTGGTCTCCCTCCCCCACTCGTCTCATTTCTGTTTATAATGTTTATTCTGTTTAAACACTTCAGTGCAAAAGCTATCTGCTTCTCTTTGCCTGCTGCTGAGCACAGAGGGTCCTTATTTATAGTGATGTTTATGTAAAAAACATGGTTGTTAGTGAGGATGATCAAAGTGTGACAAAACTTTACAGTTTAGGAGGTAACTGATGTCTTAAATCCCACAGAACTGCTGCTGCTAATGAGGATATTTCCCGTATTACTTCCCAGCAGATGTGGGTGTTCAGGAGGAGGGATAGAAACTGCTCCTGGAGGGTCAGCCTCTGTGTGAGAGGAGCTCAGAGGGATGGCATCGTGCTCTTCAGGCAAAAAGCTAATAAATGGCTAAAATTTGCATCAGGGGTGCATAAAAGCAGTCCCAAACTGGCCCAGTTTAGAGTTCAGCTTCTGACAGCGATGTTAAAGCAGAAAGCCAATGGTACACAAGGATAATTAATTACAGTATCACGGATCAGGAAGGGGAGCATAGCAGGGTTTATCCAGAAAAACTGCAGAAGGTTGGGATGAAACAATAACCGGTCTCTCTGGCTCTGCCAGCGCTCTGCAGCTGGTGCTCGGCTTACCTGGGTGCTGGAAATGAAGCAAACACGGGTGGCTCCTGGTCACTGCCATCAAAAGGGAGTTGTCAGGTTAGGGTCTTTTCAAAAAGACTTTGAAAACCCTACTGTGGTGACAGAGAGAAGTTAGTAGTCATAGCTGATGAAAAAAAAAAAAGACCCTAACTGTATTTTTTTTTTTTCAGATTTTCGTAGTAATACAAAAGCCAATCCTTAAAATATTGCACTTCAGAATTAAATTTGGAATGACTGGCCGTGACTTTTTTTTTTTTTTATGAGGTGTGCAACTTGACTTTGTAGACTTTGCACCCTAACCTGTGTAATCTCTGTACCACCACAGGATCCCATTAATTTCCAGGGACTTCTCTCATTGTAACTGGCTGATGGAGAGAAATCCATATGTGGATTCTAGCCCTTCCGAGCCCAGGAGGGTCTCCGTGTGAAGGTCTGGTGGGAATTACTTGCGAGTTCAAAGCTTGTGACTGTAATCTCCTGGGGAAGAGAAACTGTTTTCTCTTATGTCTGTAAAGGAGCAAGGCAGACAGGTCCTGTCCTGGTGTTTGCTGGGACCTCGGGGGTATGGTTTAAAACTTAATTTAATCTTTACTAGGCTTTGTGAAATTCATTTTAACTAAATCCACTGTGGGAGATAGAGGAGAGCTCTGTGTACCTGTGGTTTGAGTAGCATACTGTAAACTTTAAAAAATTCAGATGGTTTTGAGTCTCAGAAGTGAAAACACTGAGTATCATTTGGAGAGGAGGTAGGTGGTGTGATTACTAATGATTTTGGACGGTGGTAGAGAGGGTGCAGGTTGAATGTTTTAAACCTCACCGTTGGCTTTTTGCCTTTCCATTAGAAATAGGAACGACACATCCTAGACAAAACACCTCAGGCCTGGCTTCTGTGGCTGCTTTCTTCTGATAGAAATCTGGGCTGCCACTCAAAGAGCTAAAAATGGAAAGCCTGCCTAAAAGCTAATTTTGAAAAATAGACTCAGTCTCAGCAAGGTGAAGTACTGTGTCCTGTGACTGTGAATATGGGCAAGGAGAGGAGCAGCCGTGCACCATGGTCACTGAGTGTGCTTTTCCCTCCTGGTAGAGATGACAGTGGTGACAGTCTTCTGAGACTGCTCACTTGAATTTTTTTTTTTTTTTGAAATTAGGGACGGTAAGGTCTGTCCTTAGTTCAAGGACTACATGTTTCTCTGTTTCCTACTGAAAGGTTACTGCTTGCCGGTAAAGTCAGACTCCTGACATTTTCACCACAATAAATTGAAAGTAGGCACTTGCTCATTAATGCCACATCTTAATGCAGAAGGCTGACTTGCATTGAAAGCTTTACCAGTGCTGTAAGAATGCTTAATTTCTTATTTTAATAGTGGTTGAGAAAGAACAGAAGCCTCACGTATTTCTTCTTTATAAGGAACAGAGACTACCTCACTTCCTTGCTGAAAAGTGAAAAGCTCTTTGCTTAATGGGCCCCCACAGTGAAAACAGTATAACTAATTAACACTAATGAGAAACAGATGTACTGAAGAACGTTGAAACTTGAAGTTCTTAGGAGAAAAATTGGATTGATTTAGGCCTGACTAAATTGAATTAAGGGAGGGTGGAAACCACAAGAAAAAAAAAAAAACACAAACACACAAAAAAAAAAAAACAACTAAAAAACAAGAAAAGGATGGATAAAATCTAAATAATACAATAACTTTTTATGAAATGCTTTGAAAATTCCAGTTACTTTTACTTGATGTCTGTTTAAGAATTCTTCCATGTTATTTGGGAGCCAAACATTAATGTTGTCGTGGTGAATGAGACCCAGAAAGTGAGAAATATTTTTGTTGTCCAAGTTGAAAATAGCACAGAAAACAAAGTTTAGGTAGGGTAAAGTATGATATTTAAACTATTTTCTCTTTTCCCTGTCCTCTATTGTAAGGTCTTGATGTCATCTAGCTACCCTGCCCCTCTCCAGGGCAACATACGCATAGATATAAACGTAGCGGCTTCAAGGAAATGTGTGGCGAATGAGGAATTTGGAAAAACACATCCTTGAAAGGCTTGGTCAGAGTTCTTCAACATGCAGCTGAAGACTGTCTGTAATTGTTAAGATTCAGAGTGGTATTAATCCAAATCTAGTAGCTTCTAGCAATTTCTACCTTATATTGTGCCTGATTCAGTCTTACCTTAGAATCATACAGAATCACAGAATGGTTTGGATGGGAAGGGACCTTCAAAGCCCACCCAGTCCAACCCCACTGCAAGGAGCAGGGACATCTCCAACCAGATCAGGTTGCTCAGAGCCTCATCCAACCTGGCCTGGAGCGTTTCCTTCCAGGCAGTGAGTGTGAATTTTGCAGAGGTTAACCTGCACAGCAGCAGCAGAAACACCGTCGTTCGTGTGTTGCATGCCCTGTGTAGCTCAGTTACTTGTCAAGGGTCTTGCCATTTTCTGTGCTCTGTATAGACTCATCAGAAGTTCAGGGAACAGTCATATTGTCCTTGAAATAGGTGGTTGATGATTGTAATAATTTCATATGTAGGCTGACACTTAATTACTCTTGTGTCATGTCCCATTGTACCTCCTCGTTTCTTCTAGGTGGGCGGTATCCAACAGAGAAATGCTTATGGCACAGAATAGTTCGTTGGAATTTAAACTACACAGGTTATATTTTATTAGTTTATTGATGGGTGGAACAGCAAATCAAAGAGAAGCACTTCAGTATGCGAAAAACTTCCAGCCGTTTGCCCTAAATCATCAGAAAGGTAAGTTTTTGGTCACGTTAAGGGGACTTAAAGCACTTAGTTGTGGCCCCTCCTAGTAAAACACAAATCATGTTCTGAATCTGTTTTACTCCATTACTTTAATTTTGTTAGAGGTGTCTTATTTTTGTATTTAACACGTATAACCTGAATCCTTACAATTTGGATTAAGTTCTCTTTTTATTTTTTTTTTTTACTTTTTTAAGAGGACAGGAAATTATATTTTAACGTATCTGCACACTTGCTTAAATTCAAGGTTTTGGACTCTTTAAATAATACGTAGATTACATCTAGAATAGGCCTGCTGCCAGGGTGAGGTGTTAAAAACGCACAGAAATGTTCTTGGAATAGTCATCTGCTATTTTCTGCTGTGTGGGGTAATACAAAGAGAAATGAAACTTCTGAAAAAGGGGGAGTAGGAGAGTTAAACGTACCATCTCAGAATGAATCCAGTAAAGCCTAATTTTTAGGGTACTGTATGTGTCAGAAAGCTTACAAAAAAAGTAAACCTGTTTGAAGCAAATTAATAGGCAGCATGCTGTGCTCGTGGGGGGGCAGGTGACCCCTGCAGTCAGTCCATAGTGGACTGCAGCTCTGGTAGCTGTAGACATCTGTTCTGTGATGGCTGTAATTGTATTTTGTAGAGCGTTTATATTGATTTGGTGTATCTGTCTGTCTGACAACTGTAGACAGTAGCTTTTATTTGTGGTATAAAATACCTAACTGTGCCTGGTCCCTCTCAGATATTCAGGTTTTGATGGGCAGCCTGGTGTATCTGCGGCAAGGTATAGAGAACTCTCCGTACGTTCATCTCTTGGATGCCAACCAATGGGCGGACATCTGTGACATTTTTACAAGAGATGCCTGTGCTCTTCTGGGTCTCTCTGTTGAATCACCTCTCAGTGTTAGGTATGCTGCTTTTCACTTACTCTTGCATCCAGGTACATGGTGGTTGGGTTTGTTTCTCGTTCAGGACAAAAACAACTGAGGAGTGGTCTCATCTAGCTTGTATTAAATAAATGGTATAGTTACAATTGCCTCTAACAAGACTTGCAAAGATTAGACATCAGAGGTTTACCCTGCACCTTTGCAAGCTCAAGAGGAAGTATTCAGGGATGGAATTTGGCTTCCATAGTTCAGACATCAGTGGAAAAGATGAGGATGGCAAATGTGTGAAAACTGTCCCTGCTGTTTAACTGGGAAAAAAAAAAACAAACACCCAAATCATGGTGGCCATGATTCTATCAGCATTTGATCATCATGGTTTTTAATCCACGTGTTGCTTTACCTGTCTTCTCCTTAGAAGAATGCTTAAGATTTATGTTGTGATTTCAGCTGCTAAAATTTCCAAATTGTTTTCTGGACTTCATTTGCAAAGAAGAAAGAAGCAGTTTTAGGCTCGGTAGCTAATCTGACAAAATGCAAATCTGTAGGAGGCTGTTGGAAATGTGAAGAAAAACCAATCTAATCTCCTTCTAGCTTCTCTGAAGATAAAACAGATTAGCTGCTGTTTAGTCTTTGCATGTCAGTTCTCCTGATGTTCTCATTTTCATTTCAGACATGAAATAGGGAATAAATTGTATGTATCTTTCTGGGCTGGATTTGATAGTTAGCAGAAGCTTCACTACCTCTTTTTTTTTTTTTTTGTTGTTGTTTTTACTGTTATTAGACTTCTGTGCTTAGTTTAGAGCTATTAAAGTTGTCAGACCTTCTGCTTCTCCTGTTGGCATTTCTGTTGCAAAATACAACAGAAGCAACAAGGGAACACTTCAGATTAATTGTCTGCCTTCAATAAACATTGAGTTTCAGTTTGAGGGTTTTATAGATATCTAAAACTTACATCTCTGGTTTTTGTTTTATCTTTTTCCTGTTTCAGTCAAACTAACAGCAATCCTTTACATTTTAATTGCTCGTGCACTGATGCTGTAGTGTGGTTTTCAGAGCAAAAGGCCAGGAGATTTTTGGTGAAGTGGAAAATCCCTGTTACTGGTGTTTGGTTGGATGCTTGCTTTGCGCCTGGTGTGAGATCGATTGCACTGAAATGTCTTTACCGTATAGGTGGTATCGATACTCCTGTCATAAACAAGACTGATCTAAACTGGCGTGACCTTTGAGTGCTGCAAATCCTTCAGAAATTAAACCAGCTGGAAGTTAAATCCTTGCTATAAATGATATTACTTTGTAGAACAAGAGTAGCGGTCACTTTTTCAAGGCTGATTGGTTTCTCCGGTATCTATCTAATCCTGTTCAGGCCTCGTGGTCTGAGTTACTGCGTGGAGTCGGTGGGAAAACTCTTGTTATATTAAGGAGGTCGTGTGTCAGAGTCTTGAAGGACTACAGGGTACCACTTTAATTTAGCATTTACTTGAGTTGTTTTACTCTTAAAGGGCTCTTCCAGAGATGTGTTCATACAGAACCATTAAAGCGTAATGCTTTTATTTCTACAAATGCTATTTGTCTGAAGTTTCCACAGAGTTAACACAAGTTGCACTTGGCTGAAATAACCAAAAAGCAAAGTGTAAGGATTAAAATGGCCAGTTGGAGGTGAGAGACTTTTTGGATGTGTGGTGGGGTTCTTTTTGTTTTGTTTATTTTACCCAGAATGTTCCTGCAGAAACATAGGAACAAGTATCTGGAGGGGCAGAGAGGAGAGGAAGGTTGACTTCTGTAGGCAATGAAACTTGCACAAATAGTAAAACAGACTGCAAAAGAAGTGGAGGAGGCTGATACCTAGGTCAAATCCTGTTTCTGCTGCTGCTGATTTCCAGACCTGTAGTACTGTCGTAGACTTAAATCCATCAGAAGATCTGTTAATTTGTGGAAACTATGTCATGCTTTCTTTTGTAACATAGTGAAATATTTCAAAATAATGTGGTAAGTTCTGGTAATGGGTAACTCCCAGAGCAGGCTGAACTGTTGGGACACTGACTTTGGTCAGTTGTATACTGCTGTTCTTGTTACAGGCTGTGGTTTCCTTCCTTAGCTTGCCTTCCTTTGTTTTTTCTACATTTGTTTTCTTGATTTAAGGTGGAGGTGAAAAGACATGTTTCTTTACATTATAATTACATATAATTAAAGGATTGTGAGTTGCATGTGTGTGGGGGTTATGTGGAATCTCTCAGACTGCATGTACTCTTCCATGGTTGAGAGCAACTACCTGTATAAGCTAACATCTTGTCTTCCTTCTGTACAGCTCAAAGTCAAAGTAGGTGATAGAGGAAACCGATTCACTGTCAGACTCAGAGCAGAGATTAACTTTTGTTTCCAGTCCAGAATGTGTCCCAGCTAACCTTCAAAGTAGAAATACAAAAAAATGCTGGTTTCCTGACAGGCACTGTATGCTAACGTTTCCTTTTTCTGCAGTTTTTCAGCAGGTTGTGTAGCATTACCAGCTCTAATTAATATCAAGGCAGTTATTGAACAAAGGCAGTGCACAGGTGTTTGGAACCAGAAGGATGAACTACCGGTGAGTTGATACTAAGCTATCCCAGGGCGGATTTCTAATGCTGAGTGCTGCTTTCAGGTTTGTTCTGTGCTGAATATTAAGGGGTGTTACGCACAGCCACCGCCTCCAGCAGCTCCAGGAGCGTCCTACTGTACAGACACCTTGAGGTCTCCATCCCGGGCTGATGGATGTGGCTGCTGCTTTCCCGTTTGTAGGTTCAGCCGGTAGCGAAGCTGAGCGTGAATCGCGGATGCCCGCCCGCGCGTGCACGCAAAGGACAGCGATACAACCAGCTACACAGGCTGCCACAGGCAAGGCGCTGCCTTCAACAGCGCCCACGTACGAGACTTGCGTAAAACATAAGCAGAGACAGCCAAGATCCCTTCCTCCTCTTTGGTAAAGGTTGAAAGTCACTGGTGAAAGCACACACCCCACCACTCTAGATTCACAAGCAAATGGATGTTCAGGGACCCTTAAATACTGGCATGGGCCTTCTGGCCCCTTTTCTACCCCTTTCTGACCGTCGCTCCCCAAGCCTCTTCCCCTGCACGTTTCTCTTGCATTTGGTGTAGTTCTACTTACCCCCTCTCCTCCGAGACCCTCAGATTTGCGTTCTTACCTGTTGCAAACTCCAGATTTGGTTGCGCTTTGTTGATAATCCCATCAATTACTGTTACTGACAATGTCATCTCTTGTTATTGTCTCCGTTACGTTAGTCTATCAGGTTTGTATCTGTTTTGCTTGTTGCTCCCTCCTTTAGTTGTTACCCCCTTTCCCATTAAAAGGGTCCTTGATTAAATAACCTTAACAAAACAGATGCCCTCACTGTCTCCTTAGCCATGTGACATGTTTGTATATAACTAGAAAGGAAATGCATCCCACTGAGAAACATTAACTTCCTCTAACTATGCTTGAGCTCTGTCCACGAGTTGCTTTGCGCTGACTCTTTATCAGGCAGGTAGGAGGTGAAAGAATTAGTGCTACGTCTGGGGACGTGAGAACTGAGCTGGGATCCAGTGCGTTATGCTTTCAGCACATCTCATTTATATCAGTTGGAATGAAGTTCAGTTGTTCCAAAAGACAGTTTCCCTTTATAGCTCTTATCAAGTGCATGCAGCTCTCCAGTGGCCTGCTCCTGATTTGGAAAGAAAACCTATTTAGGGCAAACTGGTCATGAACTGAGTTAGCCTCTTTGATTGTAGCTGGAAGAGATTCATTTATAGTGTAATTGTGTGTGATGAGTTTCTCCCAGCTATGTTTGCTGGAACACTGAGAGTGTAACCTCCAAGTGTGACAGATTCATGCCCTGATGTCCTGTGATTAGCTGGGGAGCCCTTGGGAAAAGATTGCTGTCAGATGCAGAACAGTTAGTAGTGTTTGGATAAACTCTTTATTTGTATAAATTTAAGGGTCTCTAGCACATACTGCTACGGCGGTATGAGGATGGGAAGGCTTGTTTTCATCGTCCAGAGACAGATACGAAGTAGCATGAAAAGGTTATGTTGTCAGATCTGGTTGAAGGTGAAACCTGTCAGAACTGAGGACTGGTCAGATCCAGGAGCTTCAGGTACAGAAGCTATGAGTTTTGCAGTTTTCAGTTCCTGAAGTCACAGACGCATTGTTCTCTGTGAGATGTCCTGTTCTGAAATGATTTGGTCCTGATGGCAAGAATTATGCTGTACCAGTGTCTTCTGTGTTGGTACTGAAAAGAAATGATTATGATACACTTCATTATTGACATGACATGTAAGCATTGGGAGTGTCTTTCAAGAAGCTGTAGAACATAAATATAATCAATTCACGGATTTTTATCTCCCCCCACCCCCTTAAAATTAGATCTGTCATCTAAGCTACTCTGGAAATCACTGGCTAGGAAATACAGAAAGTTTCCTTGGGTCATCAGCTCAGTTTTCCTGCCAGGGCGTAGATCTGCAGTAAAATAGGCACTTGTCCCTTGGCAGAATACTCTGCTTTGGGGATGGGGAGAAGCAAACGAAATCACCATTTTAAGATCACAATTATGTGTTTTGGCTGGGAAATTGTAAGGCATCCACGCAATGGATTTACTGCCATCACAGCTGAATTGTGAAATCTGTTAAGTAAGGGCCATGACCCAAAGGGATAATTATGTGGAAATGTAGTTTCCCAAGATAAATTGTTATGATGATTTCTTTCACAGATTGAAGTGGACCTTGGTAAAAAGTGCTGGTATCATTCAATATTTGCCTGTCCCATTCTTCGTCAGCAAACGACAGATAATAATCCACCTATGAAATTAGTCTGTGGTCATATTATATCAAGAGATGCTTTGAATAAAATGTTTAATGGCAGCAAGTAAGTACTATTCTTTTATTTCAAGCAACTTACAGACAAGGACAGATCTTAAGACTAGAAAACTGTGTTTTGGGAAAACCAAGTCCATAATTACATGATTGGTGGAAGCTTGTTAATCTTGGAGAATGACTTAAGAGCCAAGTAAGCTGGGTTGGTGTGTTGGAGAAAAGTGTAATAAACCCTCTGATGTTGTAGAAAGTGAGATTACGTGAAGGAATACAATGAGCAGAGTAATTTTACAAGTTTTAAGTATCATTGTGTTGTCTTAAATTCAAATTGGAGGCTTTTACACACACAACTTTTTGTTGCGAGCAAGGTTAGTAATGCATGAAATGTCCTTTGAAAATAAAATTAAACCTCTGGGGAATTTTGGCTTAGTAATTGAGCAGGTAGCTGAATTATCACTGTGGAAATACTCCTCCTTAGATATCAGTGGGCTGCCTGCAGGCTTTTGGGAAGGAGGAAATGGAAGGGAGAGAGCTATATGGATTTCCTTGAGGAAGAACCAGTAGTAATTTGAATGGGGAAAAATGGATCAGTGCTGGAAGAAATATTGTAAGCAGCTGGAATTGTATCAGTGGAGTCCTCAGCAGGGAGGCCAGGCTGGCTGCTTCGGTGATAGCCTGCAGGAGCTGATCTAAGTGGGTTGTAAAATCACAGCATTTTTGGGAACCAGAGAGTAAAACGCGCTGGATGCTGAAGAAGTCAAAGTGAAAGCTACCAGCCTATTTAAAATGATTAAAATGCAACAAACTAATCCAGAAGTAGAAATAATAGATTAATCGTGAAGGGTAATTTCTTGGTATTGAATAATTCAGAGGTGTGTGGGTGACAGATGAGAAAGAATATAACTGGCAGAAAAAGTGTGATGAGGTCTCTCTCAGCTAAAGGTGACTTTCAGTGGAGCTGAGTAAAGCATTATGGCTTAAGAGTCATTGGTTTCGTGCTGCAGGGGTAAAAAGAGGAAAGACTGTCACTGCCAACTGGATACCTTTGTAATGGATGGAAAAGCACAATGCTGGGTTGTCGCACGTTGCCACAGTTCTAATGCGTTGTCTTTGTCCCCAGATTAAAATGCCCCTATTGTCCGATGGAACAGAGCCCTGGAGATGCCAAACAGATATTTTTCTGAAGAGAAGTTTCATTATGCAGTTTGTAAGTGACACTCTGGATTTCAGGTGCATTTCAGGAGAATTAAAACACAGTTGTTCCAATTTATGCAGCAGACTGAGGACTCCTGTGTTTGTATAAGCTAATGCTACAGAAACTTTGCCAACATTTAGTATACACATACCAAGTGGTAATGCTACAGAAATATTATTACCATAGGGCTTTACTATACTCTTGGTCTCCATACCTGATCAAGTTACTACACCAGCAGTTGTCATTCAATGCAGGTTTTTGTACTTAATTATATGGTGACTTTTTACTTTTTAAAAGCAGAAATTGATCACCCCCATTTGTTTAATATTCTTCCTGCTATTATTCTATCATTCTATTGATAACTGTCACCTTAGAGAATGTTTGTGGAAAAAGTTTTATTTCCTGTAATGTGTACATAATTAAAGGTAAATACTTCAGAAAAAAAAAAGTTTGATAAATTGAATAGTGGTTATAAAACTAATTTGTATTTTTTTCGCTGAAAAAGCTGTGATATATTCTGAGTTTTTCTTTCAAACATTTTTTCAACTTTTACATAGAATTCAAAGTAAATGTGCATATATATAAAGTATATAAAATATATAGCCCCAAGGGGCTACCTGTTAAAATCCATCACTAATTTATAAGGGTGGTGTGTGGCTAAATTACTACTGGAGCAGAGAGGGAACAGGAAATCCTATTCCCTTGGTTTCACGATCGAGAAGTGTTTGTTTAAGAGAACATTCAATAAACTCTGAAGTGGAAATGCTTTTAGTTGATGACATTTGCTCTCTGGCCTTTGTAGTCATGTTCTTTGAACTTTGTATTCAGGATTAGGCTATAAATGTCATGTTGCTGTATAGTTTAATAGTCATTATAGTGTGCTATTTATAAACAGTTATCAAAACCAAATAAATTGTAGAAGTATTCATTGTTAAATGAGGGAAAAGCATGTTCTGATGCAATCTACTGATCACAACTCTGCACTTGGCAGAACTGGGCCCTACATCATATAATAGGAGGTAGGAAGTTTTCTGTAGCTTGAGAACACTTGCTTCTAGCCTTGTTTTTGTAGTAGAATATTACTGCCATCGCCACTTTTTTCTGCTAAATTTGTCATATTGTTGACTAGGTAAATTTGTACTCATAAACGAGATGTAGGTCATGGCAGTCCAATCTTTTCTAGTGTGCATATATTTGTATTTATTGCACTGTCCTATAGTAGGGCAAGCAGCCACACGGCATGCGAAGCTACATGTAAAATTATATTTCTGTATTGTGTAGTTAAAAAAAGAAAAACCCTCAAGCTTATATGGTTGAATACTGACACACTGGTTGAATGCACTAGCACAATGCACTACAGAGAAGACCGGCTTTGAGAAATCTACACCTTGTGAATTTGTATGTCACCTCTCTTGAGAGACTGAGTTGGACTCTGGAATCAGTGACAATGGACATCCCTAAAGAGACATTAAGAGGAGCAAGTGAAGGCACACAAATTTTAAAATTTAAATGTGTTTGCTATGTGTGAAGAATACAGGTGTGTGATTTTTCTGCAAAACTTAAATTGTATTCACACTGAGTTCAAAACAACCGCATTACCAAGTGGTAAAATCAACAATAAACGGGTGAGGATATTATTTTCCATGTAGGTTTCCTAGTCTCGCTGAAATGGCTTTTGGGTTTTGTTTTTTTTTTGGTGGTTTTTTTTTTTTTTTAATGGAATTGCTTAATGCTTTGGGTTTGTGTGAAATGGCAAATGAAGAATTAAAAAACCAACCAAACAAACAACCCGATAATAACAAAACCCCCAAAAACCACCCTGACCTGTAAGTGCTGCATCTGTGTCTCTGTTACGCGGCTGGTATTTCGGCGTTGGTGTGAACGCTGGTTAGTGATCATAGTGCTTCTAATGCAATTGGCACAGATATTAAATGGCAACAGGGTACAAATTCAACTTAGGTATTAGAATGTCTTTAATACAGAGTGGTTCTGTTTTCACTTTTCAATAGTTTCTATTACAGATCTGTATCTAATTCAAGAACTCTCTGTTTCCACGAGATAATTGCAGTTCTTTTCCCAGCGATCGGCGTGTTTACTTAAAAATAATTGCTTGCAGTTTTGAAGCTCCACCAACAGATGATGCTAGCAGTTTAATGCAGAACACTTCTGTGCTTACAGTAACGGGATACCGTGCTGGATGTTTGTGAAGCACATCTGCATTTGGATTGTTAGAGCTGTCCAGTTTGCCCTTGATGTGATGCAAATTCTCTCCTACTGATATGCTTCTGGTAACTAGAGAAGGAGCTTGCATAGAGAAGAGTGAATAATACTCTGAGGTTTTCATACTTAAAATATAGTTAGTGCCTGATACGCATATATTTTCTCTAACAGGGTTTGGAAATATCCGTAGTAAAAAAGTATTTGATTTTAAAGTTGCAGTGGTGTCTGAGCTCTGTCCCTATTACACTTTTGGACCAGACCGTGAAGCCTTTAACCAATCTCTTCATGCAGCAAGTGCCTTTTAATGAAACTGCTGCATGATGAGAGTAAAGAGACACCGTATGTTTATATCTCTATCCAGATCACTGTGTCACTTCTGCGTATTGCATTGGGCTTACGACTGCTGCTTCCCCTCTCCTTTGCAAAATGTGTCAGAACAGCAGCCCAGCAGCGAGAAATGCACCAGTGAGTAATGGAGGTGGGCCTGGAGGCATGAAGGTTTTGACCACGGTTATATAAAAGGTGTAGTTTAGCTTATGGGTGCTCCAAAAGTAATGGATGTTTATAAATATTATTTCCATAGCAGCAGCTTGTTAGTAGTGTAGTTCTGTGTCTATTGGTAGACTGAGTTTTAGTTTTGGTAAATGACTTGAATAGGAAATCTATTGTGATACGTTCTTGCAGGGTTTCAAGTGTGACTTGTGGTATTACACATAATCAAACCTTAAAAACAGATAGTAGGAAATGAAAATAGTACACAGCCTTTTTAATCTCAAAAGGGATCAGTAATTTTTGTAGTACTGTTACCGTCATTAACACAAAGCTCATGTCCTCACCTCCTGTTAGTGCTCTTGACGACTGGCTGCTCTGAAGTATTTTTGAATTAAATAAAGTCCTTTTCCTGTGGTGACTTCAGCACTACACATTGAAGTAGATGTGACTAAACAACCATTTTCCCTCCTAAAAATCCGTGTTTCCCTCCTGAAATACTGTATTGATTTCAGTCTCCTATCTGTAAGTCAGGTTAATCAGCGTGTGTAGAAGCTGCAGCGTAAGCTGTGTTACAAGTAATGAGTTAGAGCCTCTGATCCCTGTTAACTTAGACCTGTCTCCGTCCTATTGCTTTCATTCTTTCTTCCTAGCATTTTACAGGATGGCTGCTGCTAAAATTTTGAGCTTGAAGTTATTTGTGACTAGTCAGAGCCAACTCGCCAGGCTTAACGCAGTAAGTTTGGGTTAGATTTTCCTTGCAAGGTTTGTTTGCCTACTGCAAGATTCTATTTTCCCTTCTATGCTTATCGCTGCAGAGGTTGATTTGTCTCTAGGAGGAGAAAAAAAAAATTTGTGCTTCTTAATCTGTCTCAACTCTTGTATTTTTCCTTTTGTGAACAGGAGACTGCAGTGTAGGGAATGGCGCTTTGAGAACAGAAGGAAAAAAATGAGATTGTGCAGCAATGATCTGTAGTGAGTAAAGCTGTAAGGTAGTGCTACATTATTATCCTGAATTTAGTTCAAGCCAATATACAAACACAACTATTTTGTCTGACAGTTCCTCCTTCCCCCCAGAACTGAAAGTAAATTCCAGTATTTTCCAAGGTTTCTGAATTACCCAGTAAATTTCCAAGAACGTGTAGCACAAGCAGGTGTGATAGGTCCCCCACAACAAAAATCACACGTATGCAATTTATTCAGCACAGCTCAGGATGCGAATCCAGTGATGACAGGTCGTGATGACCCTGCATGTCAAATAGATTTGATTTCAGATGAATCAGAAGGAAGAAATCTAGTTACAAGAAGGTCATATTTCCCTGTCTCTTTATTGTGTTTCCAGACGTTTCTGTAGTTCTTTCCTCACCTTATTCTGCTTCTCTAACTTCAATGCTGCAGAAAGAGCAGCAAGGGTAGGTTTCTGTGGGGTGGCCTCCAAGCACGTGCGCAGCATGCACCGCAGCATTAGTCTGAGACGTCTGGGTTGAGCTTTGGTGCCTTCACAGTGACAGGTCATCCGTCAAATACAGGCTTGGGCAGACAAAGTGACTTTAACTGACCACTCCAGCTACTGGCTCTTCCAGGGTCATCTTGGCCGTTTCATTTATCTGGAGCTTATTTAACTTGTCAAAATCCTTTACTGCTTGGAAAATATTTCAGAGTAAGTGAAGCACTGGATGAGGGACACATGAGCAGGTGTCTAACAAAGGCAACAAATTCTGGATGCCCTATGTTGCAGAGGCATCTAATGCCTCCCTCAGCTTCGTAGGGCTTTCAGTGACCACCTTGAACCCTTTTTTCCTTTATTAGTTGAGGTTATGCTTAAGTTGTAAATCAGCTCTTGCTTTTTCCACTGTTAAGTGTTAGCCCTAGGTGGTTTGCCTTTAGCCCATCAGCTTCTTAGAGTTTTGAGCTACTCAACTATGAGTTTTGAGCACCCTGTGCAGTCGCCTGACCTAGAACCTCCTCCACATGCTGTTAGCAAAGAGCTGTCAGATCTGTAGGGCCTATCCAACAAGAGTTTCCTGCGTGGAGAAACAAGCTCCCTAGAGCTGCTTCTCTAGACTCCAGCTCAGCCAGTCCTACTCTTCATCAGTGCAAGCAGCAGTCCAGGCTTCTTGTCCAGACATTGCTACTCAGCCAGTTTGCTCCAAACGTGCTTGATTTGCTCCGGGCCTCTGGTTGTGAAGGTTTTGGTGCAAAAGATGTGGTTCAGTTTTTGCCTTCAGTAGGGGTGCAAAGGTAAACGTCTTGTGAAGAAAATCCAGGCCTTATTAAGCTGATGATAAAGAATATTGTTCCTCAGCTCGACATGTAAATGGAAAACTTAACAGGCCTTCTTGAGCTACAGGTTTAAATCTGAGGCGCGGTGCTGGCTACAGCTGAGCTGAACTGGAAGGCGCGTCGGTCGTGGGGCGGCGCGGGAGGGAGAGCTGGCAAAGGAAGCTCGGTCGTGCTGGGGAGAGCTGTGCTGTGTCGTCGGCTCTGCTGGAGGGGTCCTGGGTGAAGTCAGGCTGGTGGTTTGAAGCGAACTTCTCACGGATAAGAAGCGTTCCTCATCTTGGGGGTATTCAATATAAAACGTGGGGTAGTGACGAAAGAAAAGTGTTTATTTGGGTGTATGCCCCAAGCTGCTGCTTCTGCTTCCCTCAGCCTTCTGACCTGCAGAGGTGATTTTGCTGGTTGTGTAGCAACTGCTGTTGTAGCACAGCAGTTCAGTCCAGTGTGTTTGATGTGTTGCTAAAACATATTAAAATTGCTGTAGTTCACAAATAGAAAAGCCTGTAGTAAGAAGAGACAGATAACTTTTACCCCTGGCTATCTTGGGACAGAACAGTCTGTGAACCTGTATCTCACAGAAAGTCTGCAGGTGGAGAGCTGGATATACTTTTAAAATTAATTCCTTAAGTAGGTTTATGCTAACTCATGATACCTGTTACTGTGGTACAGAGGGATAAATATTTCTGCTGATACTTTATATGCAGTTTGCAGCCAAGCTTAATGGCCAGTTTGGGTGATACATCTGTTTAGTAAGAACCAAAACTGGAGACCACAGAGAACTGTAAAGACATGCAAAGACACAAACAAGGGTAAAGAATTGAAGATGACGCCTGGCTGATAGCGAGTAAAAAGCTGAAAGCTGCTAACAGAGTTGATTATAGCCAGAAAAAAGCCATGCCCTCCTAGTGTACAGCTGTGATGACATTGTCCAGAAGATGGCAGGTAGGAGAATTTGTAACGTGTCCAGTAACTGGGCTTTCTTTGTATGTGAAACATACCCTCTAAAGAGGGAATGCGCGGTATGGACTGCGGTATTGCAGTGAAAGTCCTCTCTTTGCAGTGCTGAACCTGCTGGGAGCTTGCTAGATTCATGAATTTATGAATGAAGGCTCCAGTTATCTTCAAAGATGAGACTTTGGCTTTCATTTCTTTTAAGGCATCTGGCTGTGGAACCAGAGCTTGAACCAGTAGATGCCCGTTCCTGCGGGCAGTTGTGTGATGGTCGGTATTTATCCGAGTTTTCGATACCTGGATGCATGCGGGGTCCTGGTACCCCGGGGGTTGGAGAGTGCCTTGCAGGGTGGAGGTTCAGCATGGAAAGTGGGTAGAGGGGGACAGGAGGCATCCCAGAGCCTCCCGAGTTGGTGTTGGGGTTAAAAGACCAAAGATGCTCTGTGATTCTGCACTATTGATAAAAATCCGTGGCCCCCGCTGCGCGGTGGGTTTTGTGCTGTGTTCAGGAGGGTAATTACCACTGTCAGTGGTATAAGTTTTTTCTAGTTTATTTCCAGTGCAGATGAAGACTACTTAAAAAAAAAAACAAAACCATAAAAAAAAGCCAAACAAAAAAAAACCCCAACAAAACAAAAACCCACAAAAAAGCCCAACGAACTGAAAAAACAACCCCAACAAACTGAAACCCAAAGCTGTGCTGCTCCCAGGGCTTTGCTGCAGCGTCAGGAGGGCTTTGGCTGCATCCATCTCGCTGCAGGACCGGGGGCTCCGTGCAGCACTGCGCAGCGGAGCGTGGCAACGTCGGTGGTCAGCGATGCCCAAATGTACCTCTGTCACATGGCTGAGGGTGTTATTTTGCTCTGTTTATCCCGCGTTGGGGTTCCATGTGGTTTCTGTAGTGAGGAATTCGGTGCACGTGCGTTCATCTTACCGAAACGCTGCTTGATTTCAAACACCCTGTTTGTCACCACAGGATTGACCTCTCTGTGCTGTCACCGCCTTTATTTGACCTGTGGATCTTGAAATAATCATTTCGTTTGCAAGAATAGTGTAGCTTACTGGGAGTAAAAAACAGAAAAAAAAAAAAAAAAAAAGATTCTGCTGGGATTTTTGCTCAGTGTTTAAACATTTAATCTGTGTGTATCACATGCCACATTCAGCTGCTGGGCTAGGGGAAATGCATTTTCAAGGAAATGCTTCCTTGGAAGTAGAGGGACAACCGAAGGTGTTGGAAGAGGATTTGGATTCAGGGGATAGTAATAGCCTGGGTTGCAGGAATGTGACCAAAGCCCCAGTGTAACGTGAAAACCTGGGATAAAACAATTGAGAACAACGAGGGAACAGCTGTAGAGGACGATGCCAGTGAGGCAGTGATCTTCCTACCTCTTGTAAGCTGTTTTGCAGAAACTCTTTATGAATTAAGGCTTTATAAGTGAAAGCTTTCAGCTCCAGCTAAGTCTCCAAGAGACTCCCGGGCGAGCTGATAATAAAAGTGATGCTTGTAGGAGAGAAAAGAGATTGAGTTTTTCACTTGCATGGTTAGAGCTGGCCATAGGGTGAGGTGGGACTGGTTTAGGTACCCATCATGCATAAAAACAAGGCTGAGGGTTGTACTTACTCTGCCTAGAAACAGGCTGGCGGGCAGATCTGCTTTGTGTTGTAAAAATGCAGCTGCACGGTGGTGGTGAGACTCGGCGCTGGGGCCGACTGGCACTGCAGGTGCAGCGAGACCTTTGCTTCTTCCCAGCTCAGCACCTGGGCTGTGAGTGGGGCCGCTCCCCGTCGATGGGATGTGTCGTGGTGTTTCTTAATGTCTCTGAATTCACGGGCTGTTCAATGGTAGGGCTTTTCTGTTAATTTTTTATTTAGGTAGGTACGTGGTGTTGTCATCCAGTATTTGCCTGCTGTTGTTTAGATACACTTACCTAGTCCCTATTTTTTTTTTTTTTTTTTTTTTTTCTCCTAGGCAAGATCCTGCTGAAATTGGTAGAAGAGGGGCTAGAACATGGATAAAAAGAGGGAAATAGTAAACCGTAGCCTCCAGGACTGTAAAAAGTAAAGCCCTTTAATCCACAATTACCTTCTCAGTAAATAGTAAAGCCCCTAGGAGATACGTGGCACCTCTAAAAGAGGATGTGTTAAGTGAGGGCATTTATTTCTCAGTCATTTTGAGGCAAATTCAAGTTTTGGCTGCATTTTAGAAACAATTATTGCAGAACCTTGAGCAAAGGTCCAACTACTATCCTTATTTCTCATCGGATCATCACTGATACACATCAGCATCGGGATTGACTCGTTTCTTTTGCCTGAACCGCGGAGCTTCGTCGCTGGGAACAGAGATGGCCTTAGAAATCAATGTGAAAAATCTCAGGTTCACAGAAAAAGTGCCTGCTTGCTGTCCGTCTGTCCGCTCCATCTCGTCTGTTCAAATCTGTCGGGGTAGAACGCACGAGGAGTGGTAGCATTACAGATGCTGCAGGTGATGGAGTTGTGCAGACAGCTCCCAGGAGATGATCCAGAAGCCAGACGGTGCAGACCCTCACACGTGTCGGCTTGGTGCGTTCACTTTCACGTTGGGCTTCCCCTTCGCAGGTCTAGAGAAAGAAAAGGGTTTGATTTACTTTGATGTGAAAGGAACAAGAAGGTGATTAATATAGGGCTGCTGATCAGCTCGTTTAGCCTTGGTCTGCAGCCAGGGACCTCCAAGTGCAGGCTGCGAAGTGTTCCTAAATCCTCGCTGGGCTAGGGAAGGATCTGCCTGCGTTGGACTAGTGACAGCCAGTAGCAGGACTTTCTTAAGATACACTGTTAATCAATTGTTACACTAATTAAAAATATATATATAAAAAAATTATTTTTAATTTGCTTCTGACTTTTGCCCACTTCTGTCTTCTCATCAAGCCTTTCTCCACATTCAGAAATTAATGAGGAAAGAAGAGCTCGGGGCTTTTTTGGAGTTGGGGAAGCTGTTATGAATTCATAAAGACTTTTTCTTGTTTCAAACCAGTTTTCTGCAGAAGAGTTTAAAAGGAGGCTTTCTAGACCACCAGTGTGTTCCCAAAATGATAGAAATTACTGGTCTCCAGCAACTGATAGTTTTATGCTGATTTAAGGAGTTGGAGATTTGGCACTTGTTTTCACAGAAGATTAATTTGTGGTGGAAAATGAATCCTTCAGCTGCCAGCAGGAATCCCAGGCCAGATCCTGAGGCGCTCTTTAATTGAGTGAATTGCACTATTAACTTCCAACGAGCTTCATTTCAGTCAGTGGGAACAGCTCGGAGCAGCAGGAATTTCCTCTCTAAATAAAAGATGAAATATGTTACAACTGCTTAAACCGGGACTCTGTGGGGTTAGCGCTGCCGAAGGAAAGCTGGCCTGGGAGATTTCCTGAGGCGCTTGTAACCCAACCGCTCCGTCCCTGCGAGACTGAAGAGCTCAGGGTGTTTTTCCCCTTAGGGACAGAACATCTTAGCACAGGGCTGGCAACAGGAGTCGAGATAAGGGAAGAATGCAAGCGTCCTCCTAAACAAGAAGAGCTCTTCGTTATCACTTAGCCCTTGGAAAGCCAGGAGGGGATCAGAAGAGCGCGGGGTGTAATAAATTAAAATGACAAACTGTTCCCTTTTTCAGACAGGTAGAAGAAAATGCAGGTCTGTGGGTGCAGCTGTCTTTAGATACGTGCATAGAAAGCTTGGGCCCAAAGGGCAGAAGGCATTGCCACTCAGTGCCTCTTCCCTTAAGCACTGTCACTGCTCAGGCACTGATTTCTGATCTGTTCTGCCTTGGAAAAAAACTAAATTGTAGGGATCCATTAATGGAGGAGGTTCTGTCTGAGTGATCATTCATTTGGACAACTAAAAAGCTATTAACTTTTTTTTTACTATGAAAATCATGCATATAACAAGGAATTTGAATTTATCTGATTTTAGAGATGGGTGATTTGCAAAGAATAAGGTGCCAGAGGTGTGACAACACTGTTCCAAACTTTTTTGCAGCCCAGCTTTTCCGGGGCGCTGGCCTGGCCGGAGCGGCAGCGGGGATTTCGGAGCTCTCTTGCCGCAAGCCCCGCACTCCGCGCAAGGCTTGCAGACCTGCAGAAGTGGTTTCCTGCAGAGCAGGGGAGGTGAGGAAAGCGGCTGCAGGGAGGATGATTTGCAGAAGCAAAACGCGCGGTACTCGCAGGCTAAAGGATTTCTTGTTCAAAGCTGTGCCGGCTGGGGAAGTGGAGGCATAAAGGCATGGGGGGGCTGGTCAGAGGGGGATTTGGGATGCGCTAACTTGCATCTAATCCGTGGGCACAACTTGGAAGGTGCAGGGATGAAATCAAATGAGCAGTCTGGGGAGGGGAAGGGATGAAATTCGGTCACCAGACCCTGGAGTAGTGCGTTGGGAACGTGATGTTGTGAGCACTGGGTTTTCAGGCTGCCACAAGCACCTCCTGTCTTTGTTTAGCATCTACTACAGTGTCAGTGCTCAGTGGTTTGAATTACTTTAAAAAAAGGAAAATACAGGAGAAGAGAATCTTCTCTCTTTCCTGCCCTTAATTCATTACACTGTCCCCTCCCACCCGCCGCATGGCGAGTGAAGAATTTTTAAATTACTTTTTGGCACCTTCCTGCTTTATCATTTGAGGGTGAGCTGCTGCAGAGTTTAAGACAAAAACGTCAGCACCTGTCACTTACTCACCTTTTACACCTGCATCTTCGTCTTCTGGTTTCTAAAATAAAAAAGAAAACATTTTAGTTTGAAGAAACAAATCTCAGCTCAGTGAAGAAACCCTGCAGCAAGGGAGGGCTGGCATTCCCTAGGAGCTTGCTGTCTCTGAGCCTAACAACAGATAAATTGAGCTTATTTCTGAGGAAAGCCGTGCTGCAGCTCACATTCCCCCAGCAGTGCACTTCAGTATTTTCACGAATTAAATTTTTATGAGAGTAGCAGCTGCAGGGTCAGCCAGAGAACACTGATGGTGAATTTTTTTTTTTCCCCCCTGTCTCTAGCAATGTTGGCATGGTGCTGAAAATCCATTGCCAGCAATTAATTTCCAGAAGAGGCGAGTAGCAGCGATGCCACACAGCATGCAACCAAGTTGCATGGTACTCTTCCTCATTTTAGCATCTACGTCGTTAGTTTGGGATGTATTTGGCAAAATACAATGTCCAGCCATTAATTTTAGCACAAGGTAAAAATCTGTCCTTGAGGACTCATACTGCCTGCTGCAGAAATTAATTGCAGCTAACGGCTTTGCAGTGATAATTCACATCAGCATTAAGAAGCAGAAATAAATCACCGCGTGGCGTTTGTAGGTTAACGATGTTGCAGGTCACTGGAGGGCTGCTGGGGACTGCAGAGGGAATTTGGACCAACCCCAGGTGCTCTGCTGCACCGCCAGCTGTTTTCCCTTGAGAAAAATGATTTTTGGCCTTGGCTCATCCCTGTTTTTTCATGTATTCCTTCCTGTTGCTGTAGACCGTAGTGATGAGTGTTTTTTTCAGGGCTGGAGGATGCTGAAAATTTGTACTGTTTTTTTTTTTTTTTAAACTGGGTCAGCTGGAAAATTCATGTCACATCAGCTGTGGGGTCAGTGAGCACCTGGTTACGTTGACTCAGCAGCAAAACAACTTTGGTGTTGCAGGCGAACGAGCTGAGCCAGTTTCATGCCATGGATGTAACTTCTGAGGGTAGAGTTAAACCCATTTCAGCGAGCGTTAAATTGATTTAAATACATTTGCGCTCACTGCTTGCTCGGGGTCATTTAAAGACATTTCAAACACGAAATTTCACCAAAGGGCTTTTGCCTCCCCAAGGATTTTGCGTTACCGCGTTAGCTGCAGCAGTTTCTGAACCTGTGTAATTCAGCTGCTGGTTTGGTCGCAGCTCAAGCTGCTACTGGGAGTCTCAGCAGCTGGGCTCGCAAGCCCCGTGCTGGAGCATGTTTACGTTATTTTGTCAAAGTGTTCCAGGTTCTGGTACTTTTACCCTCTGATACACAGATTTAAGGATGGTAGCACCAGCACAGTCTGATAGCGTTAATTTTTCTCTATTTATAATCTATTTTTCTTCCTTGTAGTGTAGTATTCTTTCTCAGACTAAGCCTACTGATGAGGAAATAATGTCACTGATTTTAAGGGGTCCTTCTCTTGCACTGACCATGTCCTACGGCTACGTAAGATAGATAGATCCATTAGATTAGAAGAAGATTAGAAGATCCATTCCCCTGAAGGACAAGGCTGCCGTTTCAGGCTAGAGGAATATCTACGGGGGGTTATGGGTCTTACGTCGATGCAGCATGATGGTGATTGCCAGGGCGCTGAGGAGCAGGAGGCAGGCACCTGCCAAGGGAATCCAGATGAAGACATCACAGAAGAAATTCAGCTCTTTCTCCTTGCTAGTCTCTGCAGGAATAGAGAAGAGGAAAGGTCTGCCAGGTGCTGATGGCTGCGGGAGCCAAAGGACGTGCCTGGCGTTCAGCGAGGCTGGGGGTGAACAGAGGGCTTGCCCTGCCCCACCAACGGTGCCCACAAGTGCTGCTGCTCAGCATTTTCCGGAGGACTTGAGGGGAGGACATGTAGCCGAAAGTTTTCTTGTGTCCTCTGCTGAGGTTAAAACCAGCACCAGCCCCCAGGGCTCTTCCCTCCCTCCACCTCTTCCCGCTGTGCTCAGGCATGAGACATGCTCCTGCTTTTTACATCATCCTTAGCTTTTCCTATCTGGGATGAAACATTGGGGTTTAATCCTTCTGGCTCCACGCGCCCAGTTATCCAACTCTGATAAAGCTCTAAGGATTTTCCCTCTTCCCCTCATCCCAAAATGCCTGCAGGCTCCCCCGCGGCATCAGTGGACCCCGGCTCTTCCCCTCTCCCTCCCTGCAGCTGGATTACCTGGATCTGAGGTCTTCAGGCAGGGGTCCTTTTGGGTAACACCGCCCTGGGTGGTGGGTGCTGGGGTGCTGGGTGCCACTGTGGTGGTGACTGTAAATGAAAACGGATGAATACAGCACGTTGGGAAATACAATAAAACAGCGCTCTCCTGGCCATCTGGTCTCTCACCCCTGCCAGGGCACGGCTGCTCCTGTGGCCAGCGCGAGGCTCAGCTCCGGGGGAGCTTCACCAATTTGGATGGTGACTTTCCCCAAGGAGTGTCTCCCAAGACCCAGCAGCGAGCTGCAGGCTGCTTTATTTCTTGCTTTCTGCCACCACCCTCAGAAAGCCTGAGTACCCCGAGGTCGGTAGGACTTTTGGGTCCTACATGAGGTGAGGAAGGAGGGGAAGGCGGTGGACTTTGCTTTAGTCTCATCCCTTCAGAACCACGAACGGGATGGAGAAGTGGGGATGGGGAGGTGATGCTGGGTCTGCCCGTTCATCTTTGCCTTTGGGCAGGGGTGATGCTACGAGAAGACATGGCAAGCACTGGGCCTCTGGCAGGGGGACGGGTACGCTGCTCACAAGATGCCTTGGGCAAGCAAGCAGGGGAATGGGGTTTGTGGGAGAGGTGACTGATTAAAAAAGGCACGGGCAGGGGGTGCTGGACATTTTGGCAAAGCTAAGCAAGGTTGGCTGGAGGTGTTGCTGACCTGGGAAGAAGGCAGGCTGGCCAGGGCTGAAGTACAGCATGTAGTTGCTGTTGATGAGGCAGAAATAGTTCCCCTCGTCCTCCTTCTCAAAAGATTTCACTACCAGGTGGTGGATGTTGCCGTTTTTCCTCGCCTCAAAGCGTCTAGAAGTCTTCTTATTCCCCTTGAAGGTGGTCTGGGACAGGGAAGAGATGGTGACGATGAAGTGAAGGCTCCCGTCCTTGTCCAGCCGGACCCAGGATAGGCCGCTGTCATCACTGGAGGTCCGACACTCCAGCTGCAGCCGCTGTTGCACCCGGGGGTGTGTGGTGCTGCTGCTGATCTTCAACTCGTATCCCTGGATCCCAGGGCAGCCTGTGGGAGAGAAATCCTTGCAGGAACCGCTCAGGAAGAGCCACATCCCCGCAGGGCAAACCTCGGTCCCTGTCCGTGGGGTGGGAGGTTGAACGGAAAGTGATGATGGTGTTGTCCGGATGGCCTGACGGTTTTTTGGAGTCCTCATTGGGATTGTGCGTGGAGGGTGCTCAGCAATCAGCCTCCTGGGCTTCAAAGATGAGTGCTGCCCTTCAGCAAAGCCTTTCAGCTGGCTTCTCAGGGACGTTACCCCTTCCTAGCTTATCTGAATTGACTCCCTAAAAACACTGACTGCTAAGCCCCTTTTTATCCTCTCCCCCCTTCCCTCCAGAACCACTTCTCCGAGCGGGCTCCCTTCCCGGTGCGCGTGATGCTGCAGCCATCCCTCCAGCTGCCCTACCCTGTCTGAGGTGATGCCACCTTTACCTCCACAATTACTGAGCAAACCTCCAAGTCAGCCCTTTTTGGTTTGCTTTTCATTGTCCCTTTAACTATTTAGCCCAATTTCTTGGATCCTCTGTCCCTCCCAACAGAGGTGGTGCGTGACCCTGTATCCATACTCACAGAGCCCCAGGGCAAGGAGAAGGAGCAGCGCGGGGGACTTGGCCATCTTCTAGGGCTGGCCGTCCTCGGGGACGGTGCGGCGGAGCAGAGGTGATGTTTCTCGCTCGGCTTGGGAGGCTGCATCGCACTTTGAGGAGGATGTGATGTCATCAGGACCCTCTTCAGTGAAGAGATGGTGTTCGGCGTCTGTGGCAAAATGAAGGGAAAATAAAAAGATTTCTGAAGAAATTTCATTCTAATCCAGAATTTGGGCTTATTTATCATTAGAAGTTCTTAACAATGCCTCGAGGATTCTGCCTCAGTGGCTTCCCTAGAGATTCAGACCGATGATGCTCGTGCCTGAGGCAGGACCGGCCACCGCAGCCTGCTGCCTCCCAGACGTCTGGGGGTTCACAGCAGCTCCAGCTCCGCAGAAGTCACGGACAAGCCCCGTGCTTTGGCTGCAGACCCCAGGTTGTGTTTCTTGGCAGAGGTTCTGCTGCCTTTACTTGGGCGCACTCGAGGGGTCTCGTGCGGACGGCAGAGCACACGGTGGTTTTTTACCCAGCAAGCCGGACACGGGTGTTTCATGGCATATATCCACTGGTATTATTTATCTCCAAGCACGTACGTTGCTGACACAAGGCTGAGTTCTTCAGGTGCTCAATTGTTCTCTGCGATTCTTTGCAATTGCTCTGCAAAAGCCGCTTTGTGCAAGGCAGGTGGTCTGTGATCTGAAACCCACCAAGAAAGCCTGATGCCCCAGGGATATGCTTTGTTTTTTTTCTTCTTCACATCTTGCGGTTTTCTTCTCTAACCACAGGGGCCTCTGTACTGCCAAAAAAACCCAAACCCTTGCGTGCTTCGACGGAGAGGGCCCTTGCTGCCGCCTCCAAGGTGACCACTCGCACATGAGTAGGGGTGATGCTTCCTGGAGCTCCACGCAAACAACAGCAACAGTTTCACCAGACCGTGGGGCGGTGGGCTGGTGTGTTATTGATTCGATTGACACTTCCTGGCTTTCCTGCTGGTTTTTCTTTTTTTTTTTTTTTTCTGTACAAGATGTTTTTTTTATTACTCCTCTTCAAAGAAAGCCCCCTTTGCCCACGTATGTCAGAAACCAGGTGCTGCTGACTTTGACGCCATCGCTGTAGCGGCAGCTACTTAAGAGGTGAGTTGTGGAAAATGGTTTTGGAGCTGGGTTTGTTTCACTGGGCATCAAAGCGCGTTGGTGAGTGAGGAAAGCTGCTGATAGGCCTGCTGAGAGGTGTGAAATTCATTCTTTCCTGAGGCTGTGATATTTGTGATGCCTGCCTGAAGCAGAGCAGATTTTTGCAAAATAAAGAGAAAATAGGTTTTGTTAATTAAACAACATTACAAGGATCTGGATCTCGAAATCACATCAAACAAATGTGAACATCAGGCTTGAGGTTCTTCCACGGTTCTCCAGCTGTCTCCAGGTGAGACCTCAAGTGATGCTAGTTACGTAGGTTCCTTCTGGTTTTAGTGAGCAGTTGATTCTCTTTATCCTAAGTAGAATTCATCCTCCTTTTCAATGGGATAAGTTCCTTCTGGGAAACTTCTGTCTTCACAGGCTGATGAAAGAACGTAGGCAAGGAACCGAAACTATGGGCCTGCCTTGTAGATGACTAAAGTTGAGTCTCATGTTTTCTGAGATGCTGAAGTGCGCTGGTTCCTGCCATCCATCAGGATTGTTGTGTGAGTGCTCCCCCCACTTCCATCACTATCACAACTCAGGGTCAGAAAATGAAATTTAAAAAGCGTTTTCAAAATCCCCCTGAGGTCAAAGCAGCAATGTTCCCGATTCCCATTGTTCAGCATGGTTTGAATGGAAATGAACGTGCTGGCAAATGAGGATGAGGGGACCAAGTGTTTTTCAGGACTGGATTCTCACTCTGCTGTAGAGCATGGATGCTGGCCTACAGCATGCAGTGTGTGTCCTCAGAAATGTGGTGGTAGATGTGCTGGGAGAACCTGTACAATTAAAGGATCATAGAATCTTAATGTTGGAAGAGACCTCCAAGATCATCAAGTCCAACTGTCAACCTAACACCACTATGCCTACTAAACCATGTCCTGGAGTGCCACATGTACATGTTCTTTGAAAACCTCATCCCTAAAGGGCTATTGACTTTCTTAGTAGGGAGATCTTACTTCTCTCTTGTCTCTGAAAAACAGTAAATTTTATTATGAATCGGTTGCAGGTATCAAACTGGAGCCCAGATGTTCTTCTTCTGGATGTAGAGGTGTCCTTGATCTTGGTCTTTGTGGCTCAAGGATTGAGCAAGTTTCCATGCTAGCCCGCCATCTCCTGTGTCACGTTCAGACCCCAAGCTCTGCGTCTCCATTTAGAGGTCTCCTGTTCTTCTTCGTACTTTTATTTGCTGAAGCACTTTGTGACTCAACCACTACACGAATGATACCACCAGCCCCTGTCTCTTCTGACTCCTGTCCCTTGTGACGGGTGTTGGGGAGCTATTCCTTTCTGCTGCCTGCAATAAGCTGCTAATGAATAAATCCTTTTAAGGCAAGGACAAAAGCTCATTGTCATTGGAGAGATACAGCTGTCAGTGGGCTCTCTGCATGTCTTTTCAGCCCGGACACCCTTCGTTGGCCAGAGAGCGTAGCTCCAATGGAGACATCTGTGTGCGATCAGATGAAGCCGGCCTTTCCCTGTGCCCCCATCTTGTGTCTCCTCAATAATGAATTAGCTGGAGCTGGGACCACCTTCTTCTGGCTTCTGTGTTGAGGTGTCGCTTAGCACAAAGCTGTTTCAGTTTTGCATAGTAAACGAACCTAAACCAGTTGCAGTGGCAACTATTTGATTATGAGAAGCTCCAGGCATAAACAGGACCTCCAGGAAAAGCTCTGATTTAAAATCAACACTGTGTAAGTCATTTAGGTCAGTATCTGTAGGTTTTACACTGGTGACCTACTCCAAAACTGGGAGGGGTGGGTGGTTCATGAGATTGATTAAGAAATCCCTGTGACTTTAGCATGCTCTGGTTCAGCAGTTTGTCCTACCAAGAAGTTTCATTTTGCTTGTAGCTAAGGTTTCAGGGCTCTGCTGATGAACTCCAGCCTAAGCTACTTGTGAGCAAAGTTTATCTTTATATACTGAGGCAAGCCTAGGTCTGTGTTTCATCAACGTCAAACCATTAAACACAAGGAGACAGGAGCAAATAGAGAAGAAACAAAACCACCCAGGGAAGAGACCAACTGACGAGGATCTGCATTTTTGGGATGGGGCTCAGCAGGAGGTGAGTTTAGGATTCATTTTCTCTGTGCTTGCTTGTGTCCATTTAACAGAGGGGACATGAGAACAGGGAAGTGAGAGGGAGCTTGGGGCATCAGAACTGGAGGAGGTGCTGAGTTTGGGATACGATTGATTTTGGAGTCATTTTGTGGAAGTATCAGTGACTTTTACATAGTGCTAAGAAACTTCAGCTTCTTGATATCGGTAATATCAGCCGTGGCATGGATGTCTCATGGTTTTGCGTGACTGGCAGCAGGAGCACGTCTGAGGACATGGGAGTTGTGCTGTGATGGTTGGTGGACACAAGAGCATCAAAATGACCATGCTGTGTTGGGTCCATTGTTTCTGTTGCCCATGGTACCTCCTTGTACTGTTTCAGAAGGACTTCTCACTGCTAAGCACTGGTGCAGCGTTGCTGCTGATGAGCAGGTGCTGCTTGATCCCTACAAAAGATCAGCCATGGTAACTCAGGGTGTGACACCGGACCGTGTTTGCTTCAGCGGTGCCGATTGTTCCTATTGTTAACCTTTGAAGGATCTCTCTCATAAGGAGGAATGGAAAGTCTTAACGAAGATTTCAAAATTTAGTTGCAAATCACAAAGTTTTTTTTTTTTCAAACAGAGGGAAAAAAAAAAAAAAAATCAAAACCA